>CATNEM010000240.1:65000-102315 GCA_950096795.1 Macrostomum cliftonense | reverse complement strand
TTATGTAAAATTCGCCGCTTCAACATCATCCATTTTCGTAAGTTTCTTCAACGGATTTTCCCCAGACTGGCAAACTCTGGAAAATGATCGGAGCGAAAAACGGCAGTTAATTCTCCAGGTCCAAAAGCGATGGAGTCATCAAATTCTGAAGCTTTGTTCATAAACATTTAGAAGGAAAAAGCAACAGTCAAACAGTGATATGGAAGCAGCAAGTATAGTACTTGTATTTGTGCTAAGATAAGTTTAAATTTTCATATCTGATTGTAGTAAAAGTGCACAGGTAGACGGACTTATGAGACACGAAGCTATGCTTAGCTATTCTACAACTTTTGGTTTCAAGACTTTTAGAAATACAAACTACTTAACGAATACTACTTTTAGTGTCCAATTTAATAGAAAATGTCGATCAAAGTGCCACAATGTAAATATCGTTGTGATTTTTGGCATGCAAATCGATAAGAAAGCAGCAATTAAGTATTTTTTCATAGTTGCAGGCCACAATATAAATTGAGTATCAATGTT
The DNA here is from genome assembly GCA_950096795.1 of Macrostomum cliftonense. Taxonomy (NCBI): domain Eukaryota; kingdom Metazoa; phylum Platyhelminthes; family Macrostomidae; genus Macrostomum; species Macrostomum cliftonense. The sequence continues at coordinate 101,793 of CATNEM010000240.1, read as the reverse complement.
GCAAAAGAGTTCGAGAAAGCAAGACAGCATGCTCAGAAATAGTGCCCTATTAAAAGTGTAGCTTACAAATCTTTGATTGTTCTTCACCAAAATTGTGCGTGGTGGCTGAATCAACTGTGACATAGACGAATAGAAACAAAATTTTTTTAATTTCAATTCTTTTTTGGAAGTAGAGTTTTTACTGGATGTTAAATTTCGTATTGGCAATGCGTGAACTGAATGCAAGGCTTAGCAAGTACGTAATTCCAGAATCAGGCAAGCTTACCGTGACGATTTTCAGTTGGCTGACGAACGCTTCCAACGCTGGCAGATTTTTTGCGAATCTCGCCTAAAATATTGGACCAATGGGACTCATGTAGATCAAAATTGATGTTTTTTTTCGTTCAGATGAATTTAATACTCACGCTTCAAGCTGCGGAGCACTTTGCTGCCTCGCTTCTCCTCCTTTGTCATTTCTGTCTGCTTCTTGGCAAAGTTGATGAATACCTGTAAAAATATTTTGTGGAATGATTGTTGCCAAGCTTTTCATTGCAATATCTGCTAAACATATATACTTGACGTGCGCACCTGATCCAGTGTTGTCTGATTTACACTGTAGTCTTGGACGGCTCCCTCCGACTTAAGGCTGTTCACGACATTGAAGATTCGGCTCAGAGACACATCCTGGCTGATCTGATACTGCAGCAGCGTTCCGTGCTCCTCTTTCAGCTGCGCTTCGGGCAGTTCGCTCATGAAGCGCTCGTGCAGGCTCAGCACGTCTCCAGCCAGCAAGCGATCATTGCTACTTACAGTAGCAGCATTGTCCATCATCATCGGGTTCTGACGATTGTTATGAGCTTCAATTGGCTCGTCTTTGCGCGGTAGGCGTAGGAACACAGTGAATCCCTGGCCGTATTTTGTCTTAAGATGTTGCGGACTGCCCAAACACTTCAGCTGGCCATTGACCTGTTTGCGGAGAATCATGTTGATAACGCAGTGTTCAATTTTTAAAAGGTTTTACAAAAGTAAAAATAGTTTAGAATTACCATGATGGTGAGCCGGTGACACAGAGCCTGGCAGTCTTCCATGCTGTGGCTAGTGAGGATAACGCAAGAGCCGGCCGCAACCATTCGTTGAATGCATCGCCACAAGAAGCGTCGCGCACCCGGATCCATGCCGGCAGTCGGCTCATCCAGGAACACTATTGGCGGGCTGCCAATGAAAGCGATGCCGCAGGAGAGTTTCCGCTTGTTGCCACCACTGTACTCTTCAGTCAACTTGTCCAGGTGGGGTACAATGCCAACCCTGTTATGTGGGTCGTAGACAAAACAAAAACTGTAGCTTCTAATCTACGTTTATAATATAAGAACTACCGTAATGCTGCAGGGATTACTCACATCCTTGAAATATACTCAATCAGCTCGGGAATCTGATCCTCCGCGATTCCACGAATTCTAGCGAACAGTTGCAGCGTCTCTCTGCCAGAGAGCAGCGGCAAGAGGGCATCAAATTGCGGACAGTAGCCCATCTGTTTGTGCGCCTCGAGTACGTCTGTCAGAATGGAATGCCCGTTTAATGTGGCGTCACCGCTGGTTGGGTCGATATCGCCTGTCAACATCTTAAATGTTGTTGTCTTGCCAGCGCCGTTAACGCCGAGGAAGCCGAAGCACTCGCGCTGAGAGACGCCCAAGGTGACGCCGTTGACAGCTGCCCGAGGCCCGGTGCGCGTGTGAAATATTTTCACGAGATCTTGGATCAAAAGGCAGTCGCTGCTCGCGCCGCCGCTAGTACCGTTATTTGGATTGCCCAGCACGCGGTCGCGCTCCGTCTTTACGTCTTCTTCCTCAACCTCGCGGCGCTCAAGGAGTTTGTTGTACTTATCCCCATGGCAAGATCGATAGATCAGTCCGGAGCAGCAGCCTTTCCCACAAAAGAAGTTGTACTCGATTAGCAGTACAAGTGCGAAGTACACAATGCCATGCACAGCCAAGCAAATAATGTATTGTCTCGTCGGATCCCAAGGATTATCGCTAATATTATAACTGCTGTAGGAGGATGCTAGTGTCTGCACGCTAACACCCAATGAATCGGCTAGTTCCTTCAGTTTCACGGAGAACTGATAGTAGTAGTTGAGTTCCATTAAGCCTTGGCCAAGACAAAAGTGGGGAAACACGAGGAATACATACTTCAATATCTTTGCCGTATTTTCCATCTGTTTGTCCTCATTCTCTAGAGCGATCATTTCAAAAATGGCCACGGACATTGTGGTGACAAAGCCAACGCCTAGATTTAAGCACGAAAGCATTGTGAACGCTTTGCTAGGCACACTGAGTACCCAGCTGAACGGGTACATGACTGGAGCACTGGCGAAACCAAACAGAAGCATTATCAGTATAAATGGACCGATAGTTTCTTTGCTTACAAACGCTTCCGACTTAAAAGCGATAAATATTAGGATAAATATCGTCACCGGAATTAGGTAATTCATCATATTCCATAGGTGATTGATCAGCCAATACAGAGCTGGATTGATTCCCGACACAAACTGCAAGTGCTTGGCATTAGTCCGTCGCTCTGTTATCAGAAATAGTACAAAACTGGCCGGAATGAAAGAAAGTGCGAATATGATGGACACAACGGTGACAGCAGAGGTGATTGTTTGGCTTGAAAGGGTGTTGTCAACGTATTCTGATCGCAGCGTTATCGGGTGTGTCCAGCCGGATACTCCGTACTGATTCTCGGACGACGCGGATGCAAGTCGCGAACGAAGCATGGCGTTGCTCAAGATGTTTAGATAGGCCGGGCCTGATACGTAGCCGCGATTGTCGTACCAGACCTGTGTTCTCAGCAACTCTGATTCATTATTAGTGGATTTCAGGGCATTTAACGCGTTTGAAAATGCCATAGAAAAGTTATACATCGTTGAGTTTCCGAATTGAATGCCTATGTTTGATTGCATAACAGTTACACCGGATCTGTTAACGTAGTTCATTGTTGGGTCGGTGTCGTTGACAAACAGCGAGAAACCTCCGAATCGGATTTTAAAGTACTTTGTTACGGTAGACTGAATGTAGTTTGTAACATTGTACAAAGTGTAATTCTCAAATATGTCAGCACTGTGCAGATTCTTGGTGGCGGGATTTGGCCAGTCAACACACTTTGTGCTCTCAGGATACTTTTCATAAGAGCAGCGGCAGTTTGAGGTATCCAGTGGCAAATTGGTGGGCACTGGTCCCCAAGCCGCCGGAGGATTCGTTGGGGCCAAACAGGAGAACTTGTCGTTGGCGTACTGGGCTGGGGTACTGACACAGCGCGTTCCAAGTGAGTCAGTGTTTTGGAAATGCGCTTTGAGATTGGCAGCGTCCTGTAAATTTCCAGCAGCTGGTGTCTTCGTCTCTACAAACGAGTAAAGCCTCTTCGTGCGCAGAGCATTCGAGTCCCGTGTGCCCAGCATGTACCACGGAGCGAGTTGCATTGGCGGATTATCGCCGTCTGTGGGCATGATTTGCTGCAAGCCGAGCGAAAGAAGGATGAAAAACATCGGCAAAATGAATTCAGCTACGAAGCCCATTTTCGAACGGCGAATGACAGTAAATCTCTTTATCCAAAGTGCTTTCACTTGATGGCGCAGTGGGTGCTCCGTGTAACGCAAGATTGGAGGCTGGGAGAGTGAACCTCGCCGACTTCCGCGTGACTGCAGGTCTAAAGGCACTGCACTTGGAGTGGCGCACCGAGGGCTACCGTCCATGGGCTGCTTCGGGTCAAGAAATTCGTCGTCATCCAAAGGTTTCTTTGCTACCGTCGCTTCTAACAGTCGCTCTTTGCGGAAGCTACTGCGACTAGACCGGAGGTTAAGAACCGCGGCCGCATCTTTTTCAACGGTTTCTTCACGATCAGCTTCTGTTACGCTGAGAAAGATTTCCTCTAATGAACAATCTTCAATGCCGTACGATTCGATGCCCAATTCGTCACTACTGCTTTCAATTTGCTCAAACAGATTTGAGAAAGTGTCAGCAGCATTGAATGGCAGCTTGAACGTTACCTCGCTAGTTGTACATTCTCCAAGCTGGGCGGAGGGGACATTACGTTTCACAAACGTCAGGAGTTTGTTATGCTCACAATTAGTGACCATTGTCAGAGTGTAGCCATGGCCAAATGTTTTCTTTAGAAACATCGGAGAGCCGGAGCAAACTAGTCGGCCTTTGTCAATTATGCAGATTCTGTCGCCGAGAATGTCAGCCTCGTCCATGTGATGGGTGGTTAGCAGGATTGTTCGGCCGGACCGGAACTTGCCCAGCACATCCCAGATCGAGCGCCTGGCGTGCGGATCAACTCCAGCTGTTGGTTCGTCCAGAATTATCAGCTTTGAGTCTCCAACAAAAGCCATGGCCACTGAAAGTTTGCGTTTCATTCCGCCCGACAGGTTTTTGCTGAGTTCGAACCGTTTATTAGCAAGGCCGACGTCTGTCACGAAGCTATCTATTTGAGCGCCTATTTCGCTCTTTTCTAGACCCTTCAGCATTCCGTAGAAGTAGATATGATCCTCCACAGTCATATGGTTGAAAAGCACATTATGCTGGGGACAGAAGCCCAAGTGCTTTCTAATCTGATCGATTTGAGTTCTGATGTCGTGTCCGTAAATGTAAGCTGTTCCGGTAGTCGGTGTGTACAGACCAGTCAGAATTGAAACTGTGGTACTCTTGCCTAAATCATGCAAAATTGAATAAAAGTTTGAAGTTTTTAATTCACTTTGAAAAAATGTCATCAATCAAAGAAACTGTGTAACCATATAAAACAGCTTACCAGCTCCGTTGTGTCCCAGGAACGAGGTCACCTGGCCCTCGTAGAAATTGTATGTAACGCTGTTAACGGCAATGAACTCCTTGGCATTCTTGCACGCGCACAATCCAGGCTTATAGATTTTTGTCAGGGCTCGAAGCGCCGCGCCAACTTTCAGGTTCCGCGGCTCATCTTCAAAGTGTCGCCGATCGCCTGTTAGCTCAACGTCTCCATGTTCAGGTGCAAGTTCAGGCTTGCTGCATGAGCTGCACCAGTAGGATTTCGTGAACGGAAAGTAGAAGGGCTTAGGCACACCATACTTTCCGGGAAAAACCTTTTCAATGTACCAAGTCAGAATCATAAGCAGGAGAGAATCGATCCAAAGCATTAAAAGAACGCCTGCAAAGGAAAACGTGCTATCCATCAGAGGACTCTGCGCGATGTTGCTTGGTTGAAGTCCGACGTTGGTGAGTTCCCAGAGGCCGATGAACTTGCAGCCGAGACCAAACCCAACTTGGGGAATAAGGCAACTCAAAGCAAGAGCTCCATTTCCCATGCTTTCAATAAAACGATCCACCACAGTGTACGGAATGTAGCCGATAAAGAATAAAACTCCGGCAAAGGCCGATGCGACACTCGAGTTGGAAAAGAAAACGGAGATAAAGAAGGCTTCAAAGATGGTACTAACTACGAAAGATAAAATAAAGAAGAATAGTATGGCTGGATTGATGTTCACGATGATTCCACCGGCCTTGATCAGAATGGTCATCAAAATTGTGGCCACCAACATTATGCAACCGGATGTTATAAACCAAGCCAGCCAGTGCTCCCAGTCCGCCAGGCCCATTATTTTCATCATCTCCTTCAGTCTGCTCTCTTTCTCGTAGACAATGGCATTGACAAGTAGGGTGACGCTGTAAATCCAAGCCAGAGTCATGACCATGGGAATCACAGACTGAATCACATTAGTAAACTGGTCCTGAATGTAGCAGGGGCTTGGAAAGAGGCGTAAGTAGTTTATCTGACTGACGTTACGTCCAAGAATTCGGCTTGCAATACCTTGCTCGAGCAGCTCTTGAAGGTGCAGAAAAAATGATGTAAAATACTTAAAATCGTCAGGATATTTCGAGCGCTGACCGGGCGAAAAGCTTCTGCTCATGACGCGGTACCTTAGCGTACTGTCAACTTTATCCGAAACCATGCGCAGGCGGTACTTCTCGAATGCATGTCCTCCGAGGGTATCAAACGCGATGGCAGCCATGAAATAGGGCTTGCTATCGTTAGCATTCTTCTTGAACTCGTCAATCAAATAGGCAGAGTAGCTGTCCATTGCTGCCTCCGTTTGAAAGCCGCGCAGTTTGTTAAGCTTAAAGCAGGCGGTGTAGTAGTACAGTCGTCGCATTACGGCATCGATAATGACTTTAGTAGACTGCCAGTTCAGCATTCCAGATGCTGCTGTTGGCGTTTTGGACAAAAAGTCGGAACCCATCTGACAGGCGTTTCCAGATCCGCCGCCAGTGATTCGAACACAAATCGAAAGAAGCCTCTGAAAATTTGAAGTCAATGAAATTCTAAGTCGTGTCCAAAAAATTCTAACAATTACACTCAATAATTTACCCTCATATCCTCGGCACTGCTCCCGTTAGCTAGGAAGTTGGCCATCTGGGCACTCTCTGTATTGATCCAAGCTGCCGCCAGGTCAGATAGCTGGCCGAGGCGCTCAAACGTGGCATTTATCTAATATAAACAACAAGCTTTTTTTAGGCATAATTCGTTTCAAATTAGTATATGATTCAGGATAAATGACTGCTTCAATATTTCCTTACTGTTTTCAAATTCGCTTGAGTTGCATTGTTGTCCGGATAGAAAAGGACATCGCCAAATAATAGATTTGGCAGTTGACTCATTCCCAGAGGTTTTAATAGCATGTTTACCTCAGCCATTATAGCCTTCAATAGCCTTTGATTGTAGCAGTCTAGAAACACAATGGTGCACAAGTATTAGCTGCTATATCCCAAGTTATATTTGAACAGTTTCATAATGCCGTACTTACACATCGTTGGTGGCCGCAGAGTTAAAAATACAGGATTAGCAGCACTAAACATAGCACTGCTGTTTTGCAAGACCGACTGCGCTTGGGAATTCAGCCTGCTATACATCGATGTAACAGTGGTCTCTCCGTCACCGCAAACCATCTTGCTGATACTGCTAATTGTGCTGTTAATATTGGAGGATGCCAAGCCGTTCAGTATCTGGGTAGCCTTACCAAACACAGTGCTAGTCCGCAGTAAGTTGGACGACCTGCTCACGAATGCAGTGAGCACTGGCAGATCTGTGGCGCTCATAGTCAGCGTGTAGTTGTTTGGTGCCGTCGATTTTACCTGCAATTTTCAATTCCATAATTTCGTTGGAGTATTTTGTTTGTTTGAATGATACTGGCTCAGGTAGCGCATTATTACCTGATTAAGCATCAAGCTAACGTTGAACTCATTCTGCAGGTTCGTTCTGAACTGTGGCTGGTTGCACAGTGTTGAAATTGTTGCCCAACCTTCGCTTCCACCGGAAGTGGTATCGTTGCTAATTCCTCTGGAAAAATTGCAGATAAGCTGACCACTAAATGGAGCCATGGTGGTAGTTAGCAGAGGTAGAAAGCCCGGTTCAGGGACCATGTTTAAGCGCTGGAATGGAAAATGTTGAATTCATTTTCAGGTGAATCTCCGTTTAAAACAGAAATTAATTCTATTTACTACAGATATGCGGGCAAGACTTACACTGGGAACCATTAGCGTGGTACCAAAGACTAGGTTCTGCTGACTGGCAGTCGCTGTCACGTTGACAAACAGAGCACTCGGGTTGTTGAAGAAGCTTGAGAAGTTTAGAGCGGTAGTACCTAAAAGTGCGCACAGTCAGCATATCGCAAAATATCATTAATTCGTTTCTGGAGGGCAAACACCAGCAGGGATGTTTGCGTTGGTACGCCAGTTTGATTACCTGCCGGATCGCTCCAGTTTGTCGGTGTCACGTCAAGCACCTGGCGATATTTGCTCAGCACGGGATCCGAGTACAACTGATTGTACAGTGTGATCGCTTCGTTGATCTGGCCAAGTCTGAGCGTTGCAATGGAACGGAAACCCCCAATTTTGATGTACCAATGTAGATATGGTGATGTACCATTATGTCAATTTAGATTAATGCTAAATTACTTAATTAACGTATTGAATGCTGCTACTGGCATATTTTTTGCTAATCATAGAGCTGGAGTGTTTGACCATCTGCTTTGTTGCAGAAGTTGATTAGTTAATGAAGCTCGCGCCCTGCTTCTACTATACAATAGACAGCCTGTGAATGCACGCAGCCTTAGTGTCTTGGAGCGAGGCATGCTGCAGTCCAGCTAATTTAGTAATTGCGCAAGTCAGTCACATTTCTAATTGCGTAGAAATGGAAAAAAAATGTGCTCATATGCTCTTATTCGCCTGCGAGAATCTATTTACGAGCTATTTCTTACTCAAGGCAGATTAGCAATTTCGGATTCAGAAATCTCAGATATGCCTGGAATTCCTTTTGTTTGCTTAATTTCGCAGTCGGGCTTATCGCTTTTAGGTCCAACTGCATGGTGATAACAAACTACTCAGTCCTACGTGCCTCATTGCTTCGGAAAATTCTATATAGCTAAGGTTTGCTTAAAACTAAGTAAATCTATTATCGATGACGCTGATGGTGATGATGATGATGATTTTGATGATGATGATGAAGAAGAAGAAGAAGATGATGATGATGATGATGATGATGAAGAAAATGATGATGATGATGAAGATGATGATGATGATGATGATGATGATGATGATGATGATGATGAAGAAAATGATGATGATTATGAAGATGATGATGATTATGATTATGAAGATGATGATGATGATGATGATGATGATGATGATGAAGAAAATGATGATGATGATGAAGATGATGATGATTATGATTATGATGATGACGATGATGATGATTTTGGTGATAATGATGATAATGATGATTATGATGATGATTATGATGGTTATGACGACAATGATGGCAAACATTAGCGATACCATAACTAAAAGCAACGCATAGATTCTCAATCAAAGCTTACTCAGCTTGGCTAAACACCGACTTCTTGGCATAGCCGGTGTCCTCGCCCTGGCACACGCCAAGAAAGCAAAACGAGCTCAGCGCGGCTTCAATACCGTTGCTAGCCAACGCGGACGGTTTAAATTGACAGTCCGGACTCTTCACCAAGAAGTCCTGCGATTTGCGCACGGCCACCAGTATCAGAAAGAACATCAGTGGGGCCAGAATCTCGGCCAGGGTTTTTCCCTGCACGCGTTGAGCATAGTAACTTGTGTAACTTGGGTTTCAATCACTTTAAGCATCTGATTATGAATGCCTAACTAAGAACTCACCCACTGACGCTGCTTCAGCTTGAAGTTTTTCCACAGTAACAGCGAGAGAGCCATGTCCCGCTATGCCGAGTGACTGGCTTAGCAAATTATTCACCAGAATCAGTCAGTTTCAAATTTCTAGTTGAAAGAAATCTTCTGTTTAGCTATCCTTGGCGAAAAATTGGGTACGATATACTTTTTGTATAGGACTAGAGTGCGGCGGAGGGGACTGGCCTGTAGGCTAGAGCACCTATCCACCTCCATCTACCCTTCTCTCTATACTTTAGCGATCTATCCAATTGTGTGTCGACCTTGAGACGCAAAACTGCTTCGTTTTCAAAGCCCGTTCCACCCCTCAGCCGCTCGCTTCTTTCCTTTCCATAAATGTACTTTTCTATTCTCAAAATGCGCTCGTAGCTACCTTCCTTCCCGCGCAGCTGTTCCCCTAGTGCTGGGACTACAGAGAACGCTTGTTCAAGGGAGAATGCTCCCGAGATAGGGGGGGGGGGGGGGGTAGAATTTGACGGCGAGGCTGGAGGTGGATACGGGACCCAGTTGCCATGGACTTGACTGTCACAATTTCTTAGTTTGTTTTCCCATTTCCACTCTGGCCATCTTCATCCAATTGCCTTCTCTGACAGGCTTACATGCACTGACTGAGCTTTTATGGCGGGACAATGAGCCGTGTTGCTATGCGCCAACCCCCTGACATTGTACTCAACCTTGCCTCCGTCTCCGACTAAAATATCCGCGTACAACAACTAGAAGGGAGCAGAGAGTGCCGACATTTCCAGTCAGCCAGGCTGCAGATAGCAGGCAGGCAGTGCGTGAACTGGGGGTGGCAAAAAATAATTTCAAATCAATGTCAGCTTTAGTACGCTATTTTTGGGTGGCTTTTGCCATTGAATTGAAACTGACAATAAACTGGCAGAGCAGAATTCAATTGTTTTACGAGCGTATTTTGCCGCTTGCAGCTACTCAGGCTATCAGCAATTTGATCCCTGCCATTAATTCTATGAGAAAATGGCAATAAACAGAGGCGATCATTATTGCGGGATTTGATAAATAAATCGATGGAAACATTCCAAAGCGTGCAACAGTTTATTGTAGATCTCTCAACAATGAAGCTACGATGTCCAGGTAAGGTTAGAGTCCATCCATCCATCCATCCATCCATCCTAGATCTATCTACGAGCTATCTATCTATCTATCTATCTATCTATCTATCTATCTATCTATCTATCTATCTATCTATCTATCTATCTATCTATCTATCTATCTATCTATCTATCTATCTATCTATCTATCTATCTATCTATCTATCTATCTATCTATCTATCTATCTATCTATCTATCTATCTATCTATCTATCTATCTATCTATCTATCTATCTATCTATCTATCTATCTATCTATCTATCTATCTATCTATCTATCTATCTATCTATCTATCTATCTATCTATCTATCTATCTATCTATCTATCTATCTATCTATCTATCTATCTATCTATCTATCTATCTATCTATCTATCTATCTATCTATCTATCTATCTATCTATCTATCTATCTATCTATCTATCTATCTATCTATCTATCTATCTATCTATCTATCTATCTATCTATCTATCTATCTATCTATCTATCTATCTATCTATCTATCTATCTATCTATCTATCTATCTATCTATCTATCTATCTATCTATCTATCTATCTATCTATCTATCTATCTATCTATCTATCTATCTATCTATCTATCTATCTATCTATCTATCTATCTATCTATCTATCTATCTATCTATCTATCTATCTATCTATCTATCTATCTATCTATCTATCTATCTATCTATCTATCTATCTATCTATCTATCTATCTATCTATCTATCTATCTATCTATCTAACTCTGTATCCATTCATTCATTAATCAACTTGATTTAGGTTGCATATGGTGAACAAGAGTATTATTTATTTAAAAATGTCTGGGTATGTTTTTGGTTCAGCCCAATAATGACAGTTAAGAGCATTGCAGCTCAGATGACAGTTGTAACTTAATTTTTAGGCATTTGTTAACATAAGCGGCTACGTTCGTAAAAAGGTATACTCGAGCGTGCAAATTCTGAGTACAATAACTTTATTTCCTCTACCCCTTCGCGAGCTGTATTGTTTGTTGCCTTTTAAACTAAGCTGAAAGAGCTACAGAAGTATCGAACTCAGACACACTGAGCTAGTTTGCTTTTTTTAATGTCGCCCCGTGGAGAGAGCTTCTGTTATTCGGAGAGACCAGCTCAAACTGGAATGAGGTTGCCAAGGCAAAAAAATGAGCGTAAAGTAGCGAATTAAACACATATACGGCTGACACCTTGTCCTTAAATATTATTTTAGGCCTTGCCTCCCTTAACTCAAAGCGGACAAGAGTATGATTGTGTCAAAGCTCTGCGATTTGAAAAGTAACTCCAAGTTATGCCAAATTGCGTTGATCTATTAGTTTAATTCTTTGTTTCGTGCCATCGCAAATACGTCAAGTAACAATAGAATTTTCATCCATTCTTTTCGATCGATGGAATTTTATTGATTTTGTGCATTTAATTCAGCTTCCTCATCAACGAAACAATATGCGGATACATGTTCTTCCCAACTTAACTGAATTAAATTGAAAAAAAGCTTAATAGTATGCTTGGTATGGATAAATATGGATCATAAAGATGGCAAGTATCCAGTAAAAAAAGACGTACTTTTCTATTTACTTTTAAATAGAATGATTTATTAACACTGTTTCAGGAATTTTAAGTGTCCGAAAAATTTGAAGCCATAATAATAGATCATAGAATACGATCACCAAAATAAAGCACTACTTGAATAAGAAAAGTACATTTTCAAACACCAGTAACTATTTTTTTTAAGTTGACACACGGGTCATAGCTATGGAAGCACAAACGTCAATCAATAGAATAAGATTTCTCTAAAAATAGAATAAGATTGGCTTAGCTAGACGAAAATATATTACTTTGACTTAATAAAATACGAAAAATACGTTAAGTACATTATTGGCTAATTTTATCAAGCATACTACTGCAAGTAGTTTAATGGAATAACGCGGACTTTTATTACCGGATCCAGTGCATTGTTATTTTTTAAAGTAAAAAAAACTGTGCGCCAGTCACTGAGCACTCAGTACTGGTGCTTCTCCACAAACAGCGTGTCCTGAGCGGCTGCTCCAAGCGAAGCGCCGCCGCCGTATTTTCCCACAGCCGCCTGGCCATTGGCTTTAGCCCGTTTCAGCAGCTCGGCTTGGGCGGCCTTCTCGTTGTCACGGGAGCCTTGCCAGGCGGCCAGCACCGAGGCCTGCAGATTATTTTTATGTCGAAGGATGTGTTTTTAATAATTCTATGACACAATGTAATTTAATTAGGGTCTGAGGTTTTTAATTTTACTAAACTGTTGTTGAAAATCATATTTTTACCCGATCGTGTTATTGATCCCAGGTTCTATGCTAATACTGTAATTTGCTTAAACTAAATTGAAGTTTTCAAGTGTACTTTAAGGCATCTAAGACAATCATATGTTACTGTTTGATTTAACTTTAATTGGACGAATAAAATGATTGATTCAGTCCGATTGATTTACACTTGAAACCTGTATTTCAGAAAAACGGCACTTTAGATTTAATTAGCTAGAAAAGGCTCAAATTAGGTCTTGGGGTTGGATATAGACCAATTTAAACCTAATATTGTGCTCAATACATTATGTACAAAATGCAATCGTTCTATGGTTACACTCGAATGTACTATGTTGTGTACTTACTTGAAGAGCCCGACCAAAGCTAAAAGTAAGAGCCCAAGGCTTCTTGCCCGGCTGTTTGTTAATCGCGTCCAGATGAATAGTGGCGTCCTCTTCGCTCTGGCCGCCGCTAAGGAAACAGATGCCGGGCACCGCTGCTGGCACAGTACGGCTCAGCGCCGTGACGGTGGCTTCGGCCACCTGCTGCGGACTGTACTTGGTTGGACAGGCCTGGCCACAGGTGACCATGTTGGGCTTGAGCAGCGTGCCCTCCAGATAGACGTGATGATCCGCTAGCGCTTTGTAGGTGAATGCCAGCACCAGTTCTGTGGCCTTCTGCGCCGTGGCAAGATCGTGGTCTCCATCCTGACGAGTCGACAAGAAAATTTTTAATTTGTCACTTAGTTTTATTGGGTCAGCCGGGTGGACTGAAGAAATGCTTCAGTCAATGCAATGATTAAGTGCCTTTGGCTTAAGGGGGCGAGTGGCTCGGCGGTCTAGCGCGTCTGCCTTGTGTGCCACTGGTCCAGGTTCGACCCCGCGTTGTAGGTTGGCTATTTCCCCTAGCGCGGTTTCGTGTGCAGGGTCACATTAATTTGGGGCCTTGTGCACGGATTGGTTGGGCTATGGGCCAGTTGTGCAATTTACGCCCATGAGGACAACCCCCCAAGGCATAGAGAGTGTAGATTCCTGGAACCGCCGCTTGTACACCCTATGTGAGTGCGTGCCTGGATGCCGGCTTGTGTTTGTGTCTATGCCTGTATACCGTATTTAGTGTGACTGAACGCGCTTCAGGAGTCAGCGCAATGAACAGCAATGCCCCGTCGCTGGTTGTGGGGCGATGTCGCTTTAAGCGTCAAAGTGCCTGCAGCCCTCCTGCAGATTTAGCTCTTAGCCTTTGGTTTAGGGGACATATTGTTTACTAGAGCTGGGACTCGAACCTACGAGCTTCCGTTTATAGGGTGAATACCCTAGCCACAAGGCTACAAATCTTCTAGAATTAAAGAGTCCCAAGAAAGTTAAAAGAACTTTACCTGAAGAACCTCCGGCTCAACAATTGGCACCAGGCCATTCTGCTGACAGATTGACGCGTATCTAGCCAGTACGTTGGCATTCTCTAGAATAGCCTGATAGGACGGCGTGTGCTGGCCAATGTTGAGCACGCAGCGCCATTTGGCAAACTGGGCGCCGTCTTTTTTGTACTGGGCGCAGCGTTCAGCTAGGCCGTCCAGACCCTGAGTGGTGCACTCGCCCAGCGATCCGGCTAGGGGTACAACACCTTTGTCAACCTTGATGCCGGGTATGATGCCTTTGCGTTGCAGCAGCTGCGGCAGCGGCGTGCCATCGTCAGATTTCTGGTAGAATGTCTCGTGGTAAAGGATGACGCCGGAGATGTGATTAGCCAGCTCGCTGTCACCCGAGAATAGCAGCTGCCTGTACAGGCGCCTGTTCTCCTCGGTGTTTTCTACATTGATGCTTTGGAATCGCTTGCCGCAGGTACCTTAGTTATTTTAACGTTTCATTGTGTAAGTCAGTTCGTTAAAGAAACAAATTGTTAGCCAGTAAGCTTTTCCTCACCGCGTGGGTCTTGATGACATTGTGTGGGATAATTGGGGAGCGTGTTGGCTTAAGTGTTTTGGGACGACAGTATTAACCCTAAGAGACAGACGGCCCTCAGGCTGAAGGTACAACAAATTAAAGAATCTGATGATACCAGATATAATTAAGGTAAGATACTCAAGATTCGATTGAAAACAGATTATAATGCGAGTGCCTTTTCCGAATTCATGCAATGTTTCAAGATTGAATTCTAAGATAAGTAGTTTATATTTCAGCAGAAAAAATCCAGGGCCTTTCATTAACTTCCACCGGCCCCTAGAGCCGCTTATGCTACCCAAAGTTCCATAAAAACTTATTTTGCGCAGTGTGTGCTGAGAAAACTATGGAAATGATTGTGCAAAGTATTGGAAGCTACAATTAATTCAGGTTCAAAGTAAGGTCGTAAACATATAGAGTAATCTACAGCTTGACTATAGTCAGCTGAGTGTGCTTAGGACAGGAAAATCAAATGCTAGATAATCGAAGATTAAAGGTATAGCAGAGGGTCAAATCTTTGGCAAGATAGTGACTGGGTGAGTGGGTACGAAAGACAGCACACAAAGTAAGTTAGCCTAATGCAGAGTGAACACTGCAACAGCTTGGCCTTTATCGACTCATACCCGAAATAAGAAAAGGCAGACCCTAGCTAGCCCTGCTTCGTAATTCAAAACGCTTGCATGCAAAGCTGTAAAACAGACCACGAGAGAGGCCACACCCTTTATTTGTGTTCAAGTTCAAACCTGACACACCCCTTTTGATGTTTGGGTTCGGGAATGCCAGCTGAGTAATTAATGCGCAAAAAATGCAAATCCTTTTTCTTCATAGCATAATGCTTCACCACAATAAAATAAAACCAGATGTACAGCCTAACTCCACGATCCAACTAATACATGCCCATTTGGGAATTTCCAAACTGTAAGTTTAATATAAGACGAATATAAAGAGAAACTATATAAATCACCTGTGCTCTCATCGGCAGCCAGAATTCCGCGGCCTGGAGCAACAATAGCGTTGGCAATGTCTCTCAACTCCTTTTGCTTCTCAGCGCTCAAGTATTCAGCAAACTGGGGCATTTTGTTGTCAATGTAGTTATTAATCGCTGAAATTCAGAGATTAAAATATTTAGAAACATAAAAATAACTTAAAGATAAAAAATTGCTGCCTGCAAGAACTTCAGCTGTTTAAAATCTCCTTGACCGATACTCTATATTATACGGTTTATTTAAAATGACTTTTACGCTATCTGACAAGAATAAATAGTCCTTCATTTATTATATTAGAGCCACTAGTACTACTGCTATTTTATTAAAATGCCATTCTCAAGCCTCCAAAAGGCTAAAAAAACTCGAGTCTTAATTAATAATACAGAAAGCAAAAGAATTAGAATTACATAATGTATACCTAAAGCGTCGTCTTTGACGAAAGTTTAAAGCTAAGAAAAAGATAATAAGCTAAGAAAAAGCATTTTTCAACAATCTGTTCAAAAAATCGGATCATAATTTACTATTTCAATAGTTCATAAATATAACAAGATGACTTTAGACTTAGACAGCTATAAAAAGCCAACGCCTCAAAAGTATGCCATGTGGGTTTAACTTTTCTCACCAGAAATGCGTTATAAAAAAGACACCTGTCACTTGTTTATTAATTATTGCGAAACGCCGTTAACTCAGACGTAGCAGTCCGAATCGAAGCCGTGACACTCGGCCCAGCCAACGTTAAGAACGAAAGTTTAAACTCACGCACATTTTTTTATCGTTTAAACTCCTGATTAAAATAAATATTGGTCTGCAATAAGCCTCTAGGACACATTTACAATGATTAAAAGCACAATAAATTATAAAAGTAATATGTTAGTTAGTCCGATAGTCAAGTACACCAAAAACATCGTCCATTCTCTCAGTTTTTGAGGCTTTTCATTCTACCGATTCCAGAACCAGAATCGGTTCGAAACTTTTCATTTTGCCTGTTCCGTTTTCAGAATCGATTCCGGAACCGTGTTCTGATTCTGGAATTTGGTTCGAGAAAATTTCTCGATTCGTTGTCATTTTCCCATGGAAACGGGGGAAATAATTTAAAATCGCAAATCCGAAGAACAATCTGAACTTAATTGTAGATTACAGTCCACTAACATTTATCAAGTACAAATCATTTTCCTTTTCCCCGTACTTTATATTCCAAGTAGGAGTGTGTTTAAAAATAATAAGAACGGCCGACAAACTGACATTTGACTTGTCTGAATTGTTTTTCAATTAGAAGCATTAGTATCTGGTCCTAACTGTAAAAACAAGAATGCACGCTTCTATGGCTTATCTAGTAAATGAACTGTTTTTTAATTATGTAGATGAACCTGCCAAGCTGATTCTTGATCACGACAGAGAATGTATGGATGGCATTGCTATCTCTGTCTCCACTATACCAACATGCTTGGAGACGTTGGAGGGCATTAAAAAAAGAAGAACAAAGGTGCCAAATTTTTTTACTGATGTGGTTCCAATTTTTAGTGTAGATGAGTTTTGCAACCGATTTCGACTTACGCGTGGATCTTTTGAATTCCTGCTCAGGGAGTTGTATATGCATGGCCAATTTGTGGTTCAGCAGCACACAACAGAAATATCAAGTAGGTCTACATTTATTTCTCTTTTAATTTTATTATGAGTGTGAAACCATGAGTTAGACAGTTTATTTTGTGGGTCTGAAGCAGAATTAGGTTGGCCCCTGATGGCCTAAGGCTTGTCTTAGCTTTATTAGAGTAAGTAATATTGACCTAGACTAGGCCTAGACTTAGTGGTTAGTACTATAACTAGCTGGGTGGATTACTCATTCAAATTACAATTAGTTATTATTTTTCTAAGACACAATTTCATAGGCCAGACTAGTTATATTGACATTGTGTAGTGTTTGCCTTTTTTATGTAATTTAGCATTTACATACCCATACCCCAGGATTGGGAATTTGACTTTATCAAATTTACTAGTGCTAGTCTATGACTATAGTACAAAGGGCCTTATATTATATAGACTAGCCATGCAAGACTAGTAATTAGGCCTAGTCTAGCTACAGCTAAATAAAATAATCAAGCTAACTTATTGTTACATCTATTTACTTAGCTAGCTGTAATGTAAAGTAGAATAGAAGCAAAAAAATAATGTAGTCTAAGTAGTCTTTGTTTCAATTTTCATTCATTATAAAGTTTGCTTTATCTCCATTTTTCATTTTTAGATGAGAGGCAACTACTTGTGTATTTAGATTACATGGGACACCAATGTAATCAGTCTGAGCTAGAAGTTCTGTATAATCTCAGTATTGGCAAAGTTAATGAGATTGTACATTCAATGTCAAGAAAGATTGTACCCATCTTGTCATCTAATTTCATCAAGTGGCCAACATGTGCTGAGGCCCATGACTATGCTTTACAACTAGAAGAATGTTATGGCTTCCCAAATGTTCTTGGAGCAATTGATGGCTGTCATGTGGAAATCTCTAAAGCGTCTGTTGACTACACCACACGGAAATATAGACAAGCAGTAACACTGCAAGCAGTTGCATCACCAAGCCTTACATTTCTTGATATATTTGTTGGATGCTCTGGTCGGATGCATGACGCACGCGTATTTCAATATAGTCAACTATCAGCCCAGATTATCGAAGGAGAACAAATGTATGGTTTGCATCTGCTTGGTGATGGCGCTTATCCACTACTTGATAGCCTAATGACTCCATTTATTGACAATGGTCACTTGACAAATGTTCAGAAAGTGTACAACAAGAGATTGGCCTCAACTAGACAAATTGTGGAACGTGCTTTTGGACAACTCAAGTCAAGGTTTCGAAGGTTGCGCTATATCTATCAACACCAAATTGATGACATCTGTTATACAATTGCTGCTGCGTGTACTCTGCACAATATTTGCATTATGAAGAATGAAAATCCATTTGACGATGAATTTGAAGATGTTGCTGATGAAGTGGATGAATATGTTCTGCACACTGCTGGCCAGACTGCTCAGCAAAAACGATGGGCTATTGCAGAGTCTTTCTAGTGACTTACTACATTGAAATGTAACTAGCTACTTTCATCAATTACTAAGACGGAAGATTCCTGTGTATAATCTTTGCATTAAATATTTTTACTTAGTAAGTCATATTGTCTTCACTTCTTTTCTGTAACCTTTTGTAGCTAAAATAGAGAAGGTAAATCATGAAAAAAATAATTGAGTACATGTCAACATTTCTTTAAGACGCTTGAACTTGCTATAGTTTAACTATAGCTTCATGCATAATACACATTTATTATAAACTCATATCATAAAAATGTAGCATGTTTACAGGATTTCACATGTTTCACTTTTTACATCATTTTTAGATTTCCTTTTTATTTAGAATAATAAAATAAAATAAAAAACAAGCAGAACAATACAACATACTGGACCAGAAATTCTAAAATGCAAGGTCAGTGACATGGTTATGAAAAAAATGTTACATTGTTTTGTCTGTTAGCCTACTTGTTTAGACTTTTTGAAAACAGTTCAAGGAATTTGTCTTGCCTTTCCATTCGTTCCTCATGCTGCTTCTGTAGTAGTTGCTTCATGTCTTCATGCTCCTTGCTAGCCTGGTCCAACTTCAAAATAATCGACTCGCACAGGTTTTCAACAGCAGATGTGCTTGCTGCTCCCTTGAACTTCTTGTTCTTCTTGTCCTTTTGTGATTGCTGCTGATCAGGAGGCATAGGCCTAGTTGAAGAAGTCTTGATTGGCAATTCAATTGACTCATTTGCAGTGAGAAGAAATGTTGGCTGAACTTCAGCATGGTTGCCAAATAATTCCTCCAGTTCTTCTTCAAATTCGATGTCTTTTTTTCCAGCACCTGATCTCGCCTGCTGCAGCTTAAAGTTCGAAAACTTCCTCTTCATAGCTTTGTACTTGTTTTCGCACTGCTCAGATGTGAGACTATACCCTTGTGCATTCATGTCATCTTGGATTCTCTTCCAAAGAACTTTCTTTTTAGTCAATTTACTGTTAAAATCCTTCTTTCTTTTGCTGGCACAACTTAGAAAGCACCTGGTTTCCTCCCTTTCTCTTTCACGTTTCTCGTCCTTGCACTTCTCCTCACTGCCTTCATTCAGTTGCTGAAGTAGATCATGTGCCGCTATATCTTCCTGCTTTTTAGCGTTGACCGCATTGTCTGATGTTGATATCGGTGACAGATGGGTTGCCTTCGTTATTTGGCCGAGGATAGAAGCTGGTTGTTGAATAAACGTCTGTTCGTTTCGTGACTCAATTTTGCACTGATTAAGAAATTCTAATGCATCTGCTTCTGAAGCTGCTGCAATCGTCAAGACGATGTTGTCTTTAATGAATAAGAAAGATCTTTGATCAGTCATTCTTGAAAAAATGGATGTTAATTAATCAACACTGTAGGGCAAAGAAGGCAAACAACACGCTACGTACAGCACATGCTCAAGCCTTGAATTATTTGAATTTTTACACAGTTGTGTTAAAACAAATACAGATAATTAATGAAGTTATGCGACTGATTGTAGTATTTTCTTTGCTGATTGTTATTTTAATATACTTGCTTTTTAATTATTTCAGAAAAAAAAGCGAAATAAAAGAAAGTTCTGAGCTTTTCAGTTTCTTACTGATTCTGGTTCTGGAATCAGAATAATTCTGGTTCTGGAATCGATTTGCGTGAAAAGCCTATTTGTCTTATTGCGGCGTATGTACTGATCTCCAAAACAATTTGATTAATCGTAATGCATTCATTTAACAGCCTAATACAACTTTGAGTTAGAGTTCTATTTATTTGATAATTTATAATTAGTCCTAATAATTGAGCTACTAAAAAATACAATAATCCAACTAAAGAGTAAATTTACCCATGTATGTGGCCAAAGGGGCCAAAATACAAACTAGCTTGTTGCTGAAGTAAATGGAACCAATTGCATTAGACATGTACAATTTTATTGTGCCGTTTAAGATCTAGCAGGCACTTATGAATAATAATCCTAATAAATATAGGACACTTATTAGCCTAAATAAATCAAGAAATAGCATCTATAATATTTTAGAGCATTAATTTTCTCTAAAATATTTGTCATTAAATGTTAAAATATCCTTCAATAATAAATGGCTTTTATCATTTAATTTATAAAATTGATCTGTAGCTAAATATTGGACTAAGTAAATATTAAAGCAATTACATCTTTCTCATATCATTATAACCAGGTATATAGAATGACTGGTAGGAAATGCACCACAGAGATATAAACTATTTTTGTATATATTCCACATTTTAGTCAATACCACTAGGCCTAGCATCATTAAGACTCTCCTCTGGGAGGTCTTGAATATAAACAGTAAAAATTTTTCCAAAAAATTTCACCTAGAAGATCTAGCCTTTTTGGCAATCTATGATGTAGGCATTCAACCTAACAAAATATTATCAAATTGTGCTTAGTGGGTAATTTACTTTGCTTTAAAAATTTCAATGCTTTAAAGATAAGCTCATTTAGTAAATAAACTAACTTTAAGGCCTAATATATAAGCCTAAACACTAAATAACCCACACAAAGAACTAAGTTTCCTTTTTCTTTATTAATTAACAATGTACTTCCCTTAAAATTTTAACTACCTATTAGAAAATTAATACCTTTCTCATCAATATCAATATGATCAATTTATTTCCATGGTCTGCATTTAAATTATTCAGCTTAGAAAAGTAACTAATTGGTCAAAAACTTATAATCCCTCTATATGTTGCTAGCATTAGTTACTAAGAAAATCTCTTAAGCAAGTTAATACACTTAAGAATAAAAATCCCTTAAGAAAATTAAGGTTCCTGCATACTTTGTCATCTACTTTTTTGTCATCTAGATGACAAAGTGTCCAGGGTCTAGGTAGGTGGATGACAAAGTGACCAAGACTTAAAGGCACTTGGTCATCACTGATTTATGGCAGGGTGCATGTCCAATTAATACTAGCAAGCCTATTGTTATCTAATTGTGGTTTTTATGCTTTGCCCAAATTTTAAATTTTGAGAATTTCAAATTTAGAAATTCAAGTTTCAAATTTAGATGTGGGGCCACATAGCTTAGTCTAAAAATAAGGATTGTTTCAACATTGAACTGTCTTAGTATATGTCAACTACAACTACAACACAATCGTGCTGCATGCACATGTTACAGTGTTGTATTATTTATTGAATTTAAATGACTAAATTTAAACATTTTTGATTGCCTGGAACACTCACATTTTGCCATCAGTTTTCTGTATGCTGTAATTCATTAGCAACTATATCAATTATAAATCAAGTTGATACTGTAAAGTCTAGTTTCAGTAATGGGTAAAGAACTGACCAAACTTTAAGATATGCCAATAGGCTGGATGACTGAGTGTCCAATCTGAAAAGTGGATGACAAAAGTGTAAGATGACAAAAGCAGATGACAAAGTGTCTAGGAACCAAAAGTTAAAACCATAGAATATACCAGAATGCTTAATCAGCTTCCAAATCTAAAGCCAAAATATAAAGCCATAGACACTACTCCTGAGGTAAAGAAGAGTTAAGTAGTACTAAAATTTGAGAAGTAGGCACCCTTTTGTATGTCTATTCAAGTTGGAACTTTTTATGGACAGAGAGGCCCAATTGTATATTTGCAGCTGTAGCGACATAAAAATGCAGATATTCTTTGTGAGCATTCAATGCAAACTAGAACAGTTAAGAAACAGCAGAAGGAGCTTGTGCTCTGAGTACAAATGCAGTTGTGCTGGGCCAGATTTCTAAGCCTGGTAGCAGTCAAACTTAAAGTGGCACATCACTGTTTTAGAGTATCATTTTGGCATCTCAGTTGTGCTGAAGTGTTTCTCTTGGCCTTGCGTTTCTTCCTTAGCTGCTATACAGGATCGCGATTCTTTGACCAGTTGGCTTGGATATTGGCATAGTAATTGAAGAGCTTCCTCTCTCAGAGACAGAGGTATATTTAAAGGTTCACCTCAGATAGTTGGAGCTTTCCATTGCAGGACTGGTGGAATCACTTTGTACAGATTTTGAGCAGGAAATACTGTAGACAGTAGTTGCATGCCTGGCTCTTGGCAAAGTCTTGGACAGCTATACATTTTGTCAGTGAAGTGGAGGCTGTATACAACAGCACATGCTCATAGGCATAGGATTTATAGCCATATGATGCACACTGCCAATGTGAGACTGTTGGCATGGCACAACAGAGGCATAAATCACTGGGTAGAATAAAGTAGCCATTAGTCAAGTGCAATGCAGCAATATTGTATTCTGTGATTTAATCTAATAATGTAAGGAATGCAGGCAACTAAGCTTAGTTATTATATACTGGGCATCAAATAGATAGGATAGATAGAAGGAAAGACAAGCAAGAAACATAATCTATGGCAAAATTGATCTCAATATACTCAGGTTGATAAAAAAGCCAGCACTACTTGCAAATCACTTCACCTTAGAAGTAGTGTAGCTAGCAAATCGTTTTTGCCTCAATTTTTTGCAGGGAGCTTGATTGAGCATTCAGGTATATTCTGTGGTTAAAACTCCCATAGCAACTTAGCAACCTCCCTTAGTAAGTTTATCACCATACTTAGAAAGTTAACAACTATCCTTAGCAAGTAAACAACCACCCTCAAAAAGTTAACAACCATCCTCAGCAAATTAACAATCCCCTAAGCAAGTCATCTCCCACTTGGCAAAAAATCCCACTGTAGTTTGAAAGCACCCTACAGCAACTCAACTCAAAAAGGTTAAGTACAAAATTTGCTCAGCAAGTTAGCAAAGCAAGATTCAAGGCATTTTAGGATTTGTAGCACATAGTTCAAAGCCTGGCAATACAATCCTTGAATTATATATTACATAAACCTATAATCATGATTACTTAAGATCTTAATGATATGTCAAGCTTGAATCATCACAAAGTAAAAGTCTTTCATTGTGATAACTTATAAGCCTAGAATCATGATGGTGTATAAGACATAAATTATAATGATGCATGAAACATGAAGCATTTGATTCACAGAAAATACTTTAAAAAAATATTTTATTTTATATGATTAGACTGCAAAGGCCCTAAAATCAAAGTGACAATTCATCCTATATAATAATAATTTATTAATCTTGACTCAACAATTTGCAACAAAAAAGCTTTGAATTATTTTGACAAGTAAGCCTATAATCATAATGTTGCACAATTGCAGAATCCTGATAACAAAAAGATGTCCAAGGAACATATGTGTGGTCAAAGGTTGAAGGACCAAAAAAAGGTCCCGCCAACCACTTTTGCCTGAATCTTCCCAATTCTTCTCCATTTTGCAACTTACCCCCTCCCCCATTTTTGCGAACTTAACCCCCTTTTTGCAACTTACCCCCCCATTTTTGCGACTTGTCCAATTTTATTCCTTGCATGTATGTCCAAGGAATAAAATTGGCATAGGATTTGGTATAATTTTGTTTTAGAATATATATTTCAAATTTTAGCATTAATATTTATATTTTATTTGGATGCCCCCTATTAAAGCAATTATATATCTGGAGCTGGTTTATATAGATCATTTTATTTGTTGTCTATAGCTAAAATTCAATCAATTTCATTTACTACTCATTTTTTATTATAAGTCTAAAATTTTAGATTTAATATTTATTGGTTTTAATATAGCATTAGATCCAGCAACTATATGTTTTTAATCTTTTGGTAACAACTTCAAACTTTCCTAACTCTTTAGAAATTTTAGAATATACAATATATCTAGCTTTTATATGCAAAAAGCAAGGTTATTTTTGTTTCAGAAGCCTTTATTCATCTTGTTGTATTTAAAGCCTCACTAAAACTCTTTTTTTATTGTTTGTACTCTTCTAGAAAATTATATGAATATGAATGGATATTCATTGATAACTTACCACCATCATTTTAAGCTAATTGATGGCAGAGCCTATATACTCTAATTCTTATTATACTTTGTAGATGTAATTTTGCAAAGTAACTGAATTTCTTTAGTTTGATTATTTATATGGTTGAATTGATTATGTTTAAATTAGAAAACAACCTTATTAGGTACAGTACTTTTATCTATATATCTTAGGTTTTTTAAGGATTTTTAATGATGCATTCACTGCCAGCATAAATCGCCAAGGCTATTCCAATGTCTACTAATTATTTTCAGCTCAGAACGAAGCTTTATTTCAAGCACCAATGGACGTTGTTAAGGCCATACGCGATTACATTCAGACAATACTGCAGATCAGCGGGCAGGGCATGAAGATACTATTAATGGACCAAGAGACCATTGAGATCCTATCTGTCGCCTACACAATGTCGGAAATTAGCAAGCACGAGGTGTTCCTACTAGAAAGGCTAGAAAGTCCCCGACAGCCAATGAAACACCTGAAAGCTGTAGTGTTTGTCAGGCCAACCAAAGCTAATATGCAGCTACTGCACGCCGAGCTGCGCAGCCCAAAATACGGCTCCTATTGTTTGTTCTTTAGCCAAGCGATCAGTAGGCAAGATTTGAAAAGCCTAGCTGAACACGACGAGCAAGAGGTTGTACGCGAAGTTCAAGAGGTATTCGCCGACTATTTGGCCCTCAGTCCGCTATTATTCACGCCAAATCAGCGCCGATCTGTGCGCGGCTTCTCCTGGCAGCCTGGCGCGTTGCAGCGCTGCGCTGAAGGCCTAGCCGGCGTGCTGTTGTCGTTGAAACGCCTGCCGTTTATTCGCTATCAGAATTCCTCGGCTAATGCGCGACGCCTGGCTGAGCAGCTGGCTGGCCTAGTTGAACGCGAGAAGGAAGGCTTGTTCAATTTTCAGGCATGTTTTCTTATTATATTTAATGCTTCATAAAGTTATTTACGCTACATATCGCCCGATGGTACCTAATATAGCATTTTGCAGTCAAGTTTGAACTGCGGGCATTCAAATTAGACAAGAAGGGAAGAGCCAAATTTCAGAATCCGTCCCCAAGTCAAGCAGAACTTTATGTCTGTGGCACAAACTGAAACACACTGACGGGCACTCAATTTAGACAACGGGCATTCAAATTAGACAAGCAGCGGAAAGTCTATGTGTGCGAGAGAGAAAGACCATGGACAATCCGATTCGTCGCTATGCAAGAATTTCCAGAGAGAAGCGTGACCTCATTATTGGGGCATGCCAACGTGGTGACTCTGTGGCTGAAATTGCCAACACGTTGGATGTCAAGAGATCATCAGTGTACAACATCTGGAACAAGTTTGTTCAGGATGGCCAGCGATACGCGCTACCAAGGGGAGGAGCCAGGCACCGTCGAATGAATCCTGCAATGAAGGACCATCTGGCCGCCTTGTTGAATGCCAACCCTCTGATGACACTCGGGCAAATGCGGGAATCGCTTCTGTCTGAGTTTCCCGCAATACCAACGATTGACGTTTCAACAGTCTCTCGAGCACTGGATGGACAACTTTTTTCGATGAAAATCCTGTCAAGAGATGGCGATGTACCTGAAGCGAGAAATTCGCATGAGGTCAAGCAAAGACGCGTTGAATTCGCCAACTGACTCGTGGATTTGTCGGTCACGACTTGCCTGGTCCATTTAGATGAGACCGGCTACTGCCTCTGGACCCGGCGAACCAAGGGAAGGAGTCCGCGTGGAGCCAGGGTGAGACGGACTGTGCATACGCAGAGAAGTCCATCACTGAACATGATCATGGCCACGTCGCCGGCATTGAACCTCGTTCACTACAGAATGGATTCCGGTAGCACCACACGTGAGAGAGTCCAGGAATTTGTGACCAACCTATGTGAAAAGATTGCAGAGAATCTGGAAGAGAACCATTCGTGCGTCATCGTGCTGGATGGTGCCCGCTTTCACCACGGATTGCAAATCCCGGAGGAGTGGGTTGGTCGAATTGAACTGAAGATCTTACCACCTTACTCTCCTTTCCTGAACCCAGTTGAACTGGCTCACAGTGCCTTTAAATCAGCAGTCAAGAGGCAGCTGTCCAATCCTGAAGTTCAGAGAGAATTGGCTGTTCCGCCTCCTGACATGACTGCCGTTCAATGGAGACTGATGGTGCTGCAGAGGTGCGGGGAAATCGCGATGGATGACGTGACTCCACTGAAGTGCGTTCACTGGTATCAGCACACGCTCCGCTTCATCCCACGCTGTCTGGCAAATGAAGACATCGTTTGAATTCTCTATCAGATGAGACTCTTGTGAGACTCTTGTTCATTGATGTGCTGAGCACCCTGTTTTGTTTGTTCACACATGCTTACTTTGTTATAACTTGTTCTTATCTTCATAGTTCAGGGTTCACAGAATGGTTGTCTGACAACAGACGCAACACGATCTTGAATTGCCCAGCCGATTGCGCCTGAGAACTTGTCTAATTTGAATGCCCCTTGTCTAAATTGAGTGCCCACCAGTGTGATTTTGTCTAGGCCATAGATAGCATTTGTGCCAGCAGTGAGATCTGGTCAAGCGTCTAATTTGAATGCCCGCAGTTCAAACTTGACTGCAAAATGCTATAGCAACAAATACGCTCACTTTATTATTGTATTCAATACTTCATTAAGTATTTTACGATACATATCGCCCGATGGTACCTAATAGCAAAAAATACGCTCACTTTATTATTGTATTCAATGCTTCATAAAGTTATTTACGCTACATATCGCCCGATGGTACCTAATAGCAAAAAATACGCTCACTTTATTATTGTATTCAATGCTTCATTAAGTATTTTACGATACATATCGCCCGATCGTATCTAATAGCAAAAAATACGCTCACTTTATTATTGTATTCAATTCTTAATTAAGTATTTTACGATACATATCGCCCGTTCGTATCAATAGCAACAAATACGCTCACTTTATTATTGTATTCAATGCTTCATTAAGTATTTTACGATAAATATCGCCCGATCGTATCTAATAGCAACAAATACGCTCACTTTATTATTGTATTCAATGCTTCATTAAGTATTTTACGATACATATCGCCGGATCGTATCTAATAGCAACAGATACGCTCCCTTTATTATTCTATTCAATGCTAATTAAGTATTTTACGATACATATCGCCCGATCGTATCTAATAGCAACAGATACGCTCCCTTTATTATTCTATTCAATGCTAATTAAGTATTTTACGATACATATCGCCCGTTCGTATCTAATAGAAACAAATGCAGTGCCTTCACTATCTTTGTCAATTTTTTATTTATTTCTATTGCAGGAGCGTGGAGCCACCCACCTTCTCATACTAGACCGTCGCGAAGATCCCGTAACGCCACTGTTGAACCAATGGACCTATCAGGCTATGGTTCACGAACTGCTTGGAATTCGCAATAATGTTGTTGAATTAGGCGACACTAAGCTAAATTTAAGCGTACAATACGACGACTTCTATCGCGATCATTGGCACGTCAATTTTGGCGAATTGGGCGCCGCAGTCAAAATGCTAATGGAAGAATTTCAACGTAAACAACAGGCCACAGCCGGCAAAATTGAAAGCATTAGCGATATGAAAAATTTTGTGGAAAATTATCCCGCATTTAAGAAGCTGTCTGGCAACGTTACTAAGCACGTCAATCTGATGTCGGAAATTTCCAAGCTGGTTGGGGAGAGAAATCTGCTTGAGGTGCGTTTCTACTATTGTCTTGCTCTTTTTTGATAAATTTTTATGTCGAACAGAGACGCAGGGGTCCTGAGAGATCTTGACTTCAGCGGGTACCTCCTCTATCCTCCCTGTCTTCAGCGGGTGCCGCCGCCTCTATCCTCCCTGTCTTCAGCGGGTACCTCCTCTATCCTCCCTGTCTTCAGTGAGTGCCGCCTCTATCCTCCCTGTCTTCAGCGGGTACCTCCTCTATCCTCCCTGACTTCAGCGGGTGCCGCCTCTATCCTCCCTGTCTTCAGCGAGTGCCGCCTCTATTCTCCCTGTATTCAGCGGGTGCCGCCTCTATCCTCCATGTCTTCAGCTAGTGCCGCATCTATCCTTCCTGTCTTCAGTGAGTGCCACATCTATCCTCCCTGTCTTCAGTGAGTGCCACATCTATCCTCCCTGTCTTCAGCGAGTGCCACCTCTATCCTCCCTGACTTCAGCGAGTGCCACCTCTATCCTCCCTGACTTCAGCGAGTGCCACCTCTATCCCCCCTGACTTCAGCGAGTGCCGCCTCTATCCTCCCTGTCTTCAGCGGGTGCCGCCTCTATCCTCCCTGTATTCAGCGGGTGCCGCCTCTATCCTCCCTGTCTTCAGCGGGTGCCGCCTCTATCCTCCCTGTCTTCAGCGGGTGCCGCCTCTATCCTCCCTGTCTTCAGCGGGTGCCGCCTCTATCCCCCCTGACTTCAGCGAGTGCCGCCTCTATCCTCCCTGTCTTCAGCGGGTGCCGCCTCTATCCTCCCTGTATTCAGCGGGTGCCGCCTCTATCCTCCCTGTCTTCAGCGGGTGCCGCCTCTATCCTCCCTGTCTTCAGCGGGTGCCGCCTCTTTCCTCCCTGTCTTCAGCGAGTGCCGCCTCTATCCTCTCTGTATTCAGCGGGTGCCGCCTCTATCCTCCCTGTATTCAGCGGGTGCCGCCTCTATCTTCCCTGTCTTTAGCGGGTGCCGCCTCTATCCTCCCTGACTTCAGCGGGTACCTCCTCTATCCTCCCTGACTTCATTGGATGCCACTTGCTTTAGCGTGTCTCAAACATGAACTTAGGCCTTACATAATGTATTATTAACTAAACAATCGATTCTGCAGGTTTCCGAGCTTGAGCAAGAGCTGGCCGCACTCGGCGGCGAGGCGCATTCTCATCTTCAACGGGTCCAACAGTTGATCGCTTCGCCCAAAGTCACCGAGCTGGACGCCCTCCGCCTGGCACTGCTGTTCGCCCTGCGATACGAGACGCAGGCTGCATCGGCTTTGCCAGCTCTGCGCGACGCTCTGGCCCGTAGGGGGCTCGCCGAGCAGCAGACTGGTCTCATTGCGGCGCTGCTTAGGTGCGTCTTCAATTTGTTGTCTTTGTATCTGTCCTTATCTGTCTCTGTTGTTTGCTGTCTGTCAGTCAATTTTTTCGGTGTCTGTTTTGCCTGTTTTTCTGTCTTTTTTGGCTGTCGGTCTGTCTGTTTTCCTGTCTTTCTGTTTTTTTGGCTTTGGCTGTCAGTCTGTCTGTTTTGCCTGTCTGTCTTTTTGTTGGCTGTCGGTCTGTCTGTTTTGGCTGTCTTTCTGTCTTTTTTGGCTGTCGATCAGTCTGTTTTGGCTGTCTTTCTGTATTTTTTGGCTGTCGGTCTGTCTGTTTTCCTGTCTTTCTGTTTTTTTTTGGCTTTGGCTGTCAGTCTGTCTGTTTTGCCTGTCTGTCTTTTTGTTGGCTGTCGGTCTGTCTGTTTTGGCTGTCTTTCTGTCTTTTTTGGCTGTCGATCAGTCTGTTTTGGCTGTCTTTCTGTATTTTTTGGCTGTCGGTCTGTCTGTTTTCCTGTCTTTCTGTTTTTTTTTGGCTTTGGCTGTCAGTCTGTCTGTTTTGCCTGTCTGTCTTTTTGTTGGCTGTCGGTCTGTCTGTTTTGACTGTCTTTCTGTCTTTTTTGGCTGTCGATCAGTCTGTTTTGGCTGTCTTTCTGTTATTTTTTGGCTGTCAGTCTGTTTTTTTGGCTGTCGGTATGTCTGTTTTGCCTGTCTTTCTGTCTATTGTTTGCCGTCGTCTCTCTGTCTATTAGTCTGTCAGTCAATCTTTTCTCTGTCTGTCTGTTTTTTGGCTGTCAGTTTGTTTTTTAACTGTCCTTTTGTCATTCCTTTCCGTGTGCCTATCAATTCTTTGCTGTCCGTTAATCCACTGTTTTAATTCTCCCATCGGCTAGATACGGCGGCGCCAAGGCTCGAACCAGCGACCTATTCGGAACGCAGACGCCCCTATCAGTAACCAAACGCCTATTCAAAGGCATCAAAGGCGTTGAAAATATTTTCACCCAGCACCAGCCGCTACTGGCCGACCTCATTGACCAGGCGTGCAAAGCCAAGCTGAAGGAGGCCGCCTATCCGTTTGTTTCCGGCCCCTCGGCCGCCTCCCAGCAGCGGCCGTCCGATCTCATTGTCTTCATTGTCGGCGGCGTCACCTACGTTGAAGCCCTAGCCGTGCACAATTGCAACAAAAACATGCCAGTTGTCAACGTGTTGCTAGGCGGAACTTCTCTGTTAAATACGCGATCATTTCTTGAAGAGGTTTCAGCCGCTGTTGACTCGCCGGCTGAGCCGCCAGCCGCCGGAGCGAGTGCAGGATCCTCGGGTTCTACGGGACCAGCTGGCGGCGTCGGTCCCGCTGCCCGACTGCTCAGCGGCATTAAAGCTAATCGGTTTTGACGCTTTCCTGTCTATTCTAATCTCTGCATATAATGTACACAGTGTGTGCTTTATTCCTATTAGTCTGTTACGTTCGTCAGTCTGGCCCTACTTTATTCAGCGGGTAAGAATCCTGACTCTGGATCACCTGATCCCGATTCTCGATCACCTGATTCCGATTCTAGATCACCTGATTCCAATCCTGGATCACCTGATCCCGATTCTCGATCACCTGATTCCGATTCTCGATCACCTGATTCCGATTCTGGATCACCTGATCCCGATTCTCGATCACCTGATTCCGATTCTAGATCACCTGATTCCAATCCTGGATCACCTGATCCCGATTCTCGATCACCTGATTCCGATTCTGGATCACCTGATCCCGATTCTCGATCACCTGATTCCGATTCTAGATCAACTGATCCCGATTCTGGATCACCTGATCCCGATTCTGAAACACCCGATCCCGATTCTAGATCACCTGATCCCGATTCTAGATCACCTGATCCCGATTCTAGATCACCTTGATCCCGATTCTAGATCACCTTGATCCCGATTCTGAAACACCTGATCCCGATTCTGAAACACCCGATCCCGATTCTGAAACACCTGATCCCGATTCTAGATCACCTGATCCCGATTCTAGATCACCTTGATCCCGATTCTGAAACACCTGATCCCGATTCTGAAACACCCGATCCCGATTCTGAAACACCTGATCCCGATTCTAGATCACCTGATCCCGATTCTAGATCACCTGATCCCGATTCTGGATCACCTGATCCCGATTCTAGATCACCTGATCCCGATTCTAGATCACCTGATCCCGATTCTAGATCACCTGATCCCGATTCTGGGTCACCTGATTCCGATTCTGGGTCACCTGATCCCGATTCTGGGTCACCTGATCCCGATTCTAGATCACCTGATCCCGATTCTAGATCACCTGATCCCGATTCTGGGTCACCTGATCCCGATTCTGGATCACCTGATCCCGATTTTAGATCACTCGATCCTTATTCTGGATCACCTTATCTCGATTCTAAATCACCTGATCCCGATTTTAAATCACCTGATCCCGATTTTAAATCACCTGATCCAGATCCACCTGATCCAGATCCTATGTTACCATAGAAGCTTATTATGGCAGGTAACAAAAGTCCATCTTGGAGAATAGTTACAGGTCAATATTTGCTATACTTAAAAAATATCTTTAATGTCTATGTTTTAGTGCACCAATTACAGCAATACTATCTTTTGATTTAATTATTGTACCCAGCATGGGATAATAATAGCAAATCTTTAATCATTCTTGCCTATTTTACCTTTTGTAAGGCTAATACGAGCGTATATACACTTTTCAAGTAATTTTGTGCGATAAACAGGGAAAATTGGTGGTTAAGATTGGCATGCCGAAAGTTATAGAAGGAATTTGTAAAAAATAAACTAATTAAAATGCATGATTAGCAATCGTGTCTTAATGCATAATTTTTTCGTTTTTTTCAAAGAATGCTCGTTCCATATTCCGTTGATTATAATTATCCTATTGATCTATTATAATTAATTGTGAAAAGAACGGTCGTGGTCTCAAATATAAATTTTCAAAAATAACACTTCTACACTAACCCCTGTGCCGTAAATGAACAATTATTGATAACTTAAAAGGTGAATTATACTGATTTTTATTGATATAATATCACAATGCTTATTCATTGTTTGTTATGAACCCGCTGTCGTCCATCATTTATTCATTTATTTGTAAATTTAGTTCTAATTATTATAGATTAAACTATTGATTAAGAATTGGGATAATTTTTTCTTATGTCATTTCCTATGTTGTACTTTATATTTTTTTCTTAATTGTGATATGTTCCTGTTGTTCCTTATATTTTTGTGCAGTAAATAATATTGTCTTAAATATAACGCTATATTCCTGATGTCAACTTATCGTCAGTTTTTATTATGTTAATTTATTGTCTACAAAATTGCATAAATTTATGCATTTTGTGAGCCATAGTTACAAATCCTTCCCTTAGTTCATCAGCATCACAGATCCTCAGGCTGTCCAGCCTTCCAGATCCTCAGGCTGTCCATCATTCCAGATCCTCAAGCTGTCCATCATTCCAGATCCTCAGACTGTCCATCATTCTAGATCCTCAGGCTGTCCATTATTCCAGATCCTCAGGCTGTCCATCATTCCAGATCCTCAGGCTGTCCATCATTCCAGATCCTCAGACTGTCCATCACAGATCCTCAGACTGTCCATCATCACAGATCCTCAGGCTGTCCAGCATCACAGATCCTCAGGCTGTTCATCACAGATCCTCAGACTGTCCATCATCACAGATCCTCAGGCTGTTCATCATCACAGATCCTCAGGCTGTCCAGCATCACAGATCCTCAGGCTGTTCTTCATCACAGATCCTCAGGCTGTCCATCATCCCAGATCCTCAGGCTGTTCATCATCACAGATCCTCAGGCTGTCCATCATCACAGATCCTCAGGCTGTCCATCATCACAGATCCTCAGGCTGGTCATCATCACAGATCCTCGGGCTGTCCATCATCACAGATCCTCAGGCTGTCCAGCATCACAGATCCTCATGTTGCCCTTCATCAGAGATCCCTGACCAACCCAGTTGCAGCGCCGAGCCTATTGCACCATCCGCAACCCCAAGAATCAGTGGGTTGTCCGCCAGCTCCGTGATGTCTACGTGCGCAAAGCCCGCTACGAGTCCTATAGGTGCCGCAGCGCATTCAAACTCATTGAGATGCACGAGAAGCTCAACTTGTTTCAGCCCGGCCAGTGTGTTGTTGAATGCGGCGCCGCTCCCGGTTCTTGGACTCAGGTGCTGACCAGGATGCTTAAGGGTCCGCAGGTTTGTTTATTTTTAGTATAATTTTTTACTTTCCGCCCCGTTTCTTGTTCCACTCTTCTTTCCACCCCGTTTCTTGTTCCGCTCTTCTTTCCACCCCGTTTCTTGTTCCGCTCTTCTTTCCACTTCGTTTCTTGTTACGCTCTTCTTTCCACCCCGTTTCTTGTTCCGCTCTTCTTTCCACCCCGTTTCTTGTTCCACTCTTCTTTCCACTTCGTTTCTTGTTCCGCTCTTCTTTCCACTTCGTTTCTTGTTTCACTCTTCTTTCCACTTCGTTTCTTGTTCCGCTCTTCTTTCCACTTCGTTTCTTGTTCCACTCTTCTTTCCACCCCGTTTCTTGTTCCGCTCTTCTTTCCACCCCGTTTCTTGTTCCGCTCTTCTTTCCACCACGTTTCTTGTTTTACTCTTTTTTCCACCCCGTTTCTTGTTCCGCTCTTCTTTCCACCCCGTTTTTTCTTCCGCTCTTCTTTCCACCCCGTTTCTTCTTCCGCTCTTCTTTCCACCCCGTTTCTTGTTCCGCTCTTCTTTCCACCCCGTTTCCTGTTCCGCTCTTCTTTCCACCCCGTTTCTTGTTTTACTCTTTTTTCCACCCCGTTTCTTGTTCCGCTCTTCTTTCCACCCCGTTTCTTCTTCCGCTCTTCTTTCCACCCCGTTTCTTGTTCCGCTCTTCTTTCCACCCTGTTTCTTCTTCCGCTCTTCTTTCCACCCCGTTTCTTCTTCCGCTCTTCTTTCCACCCCGTTTATTGCTCCGCTCTTCTTTCCACCCCGTTTCTTCTTCCGCTCTTCTTTTTACCCCGTTTCTTGCTCCGCTCTTCTTTCCACCCCGTTTCTTTTTCCGCTCTTCTTTCAACCCCGTTTCTTGTTCCACTCTTCTTTCCACCCCGTTTCTTGCTCCGCTCTTCTTTCCACCCCGTTTGTTGTTCCGCTCTTCTTTCCGCCCCGTTTCTTCTTCCGCTCTTCTTTCGCTCTTTTGTTAGTCACCAGGTCCCCAGCGTGTCTGTCCCTCCATCATGCCAAGCTCGCCCCCCCCATCCAATAACAGGTGCCCGAGCCGGCCCGCAGCCAGTCCCTAGTGCTGGCATTCGACCTGCTCCACATCGCCCCTGTGCCCAACGCTGTCTGCCTACCCGAGCTGGACATCCGGTCTGCCGATTGTCTGCAGGTTCTGCGCCAAGCCCTGGCCAACCGGCCCGTCGACTGGCTCATTTCCGACATGGCGCCCAGCGCTTCAGGCGAGCCCAGTCTGGACTCCGCTGTCTGCGTTCAACTGTGCGAACGGGCCCTGCAACTGTGCCTTCAGCTGGGCCGCCCCGGCTCCGGATTCATCTGCAAACTGTGGGACAGCCCGGACACTGCACGGCTGGAGGCTCCGTTGAAACGATTCTTTCCTGACGGCGTGCGTCGTATTAAACCGCCGGCTAGCCGCGGCGACTCCGCCGAATTCTACTTTGTAGCACGCGGTCTCCAGCTGCCCGGGTTGGGGAAGTGACAGGCTGTCCCTAGAGTGATCGGGCTGTCTGGGGAGTGATCGGGCTGTCTGGGGAGTGATCGGGCTGGTGTCGGGAGTGATCGGGCTGTCTGGGGAGTGATCAGGCTGTGTCTGGAGTGATCAGGCTGTGTCTGGAGTGATCGGGCTGTCTGGGGAGTGATCGGGCTGTCTGGGGACTGATCGGGCTGTCTGGTGCTGTCTAGTCTTTCTTGATTATGTTACAAAACAGTTTTTGGCGGAAGATTAATCATCTGACAGGAATTGCCATGAAGCAATGGTCTCGTGCAGGCTTTAATGCCTTCACTACTAGTACCAAAAATGTTTTAGCTGCATTTTTAATTGCTTATTTAATGGTTTGAAGTGAATTGATATGAAATATATTATTTACCTAAATAGCAAAATTTTGTGTAGAACATCTTATATATGATTTGCTTTTATTCTCTTATTAGTCTAATGTAATTTTTTTCTTCTAATAGATGGATTGATTGATTTGATTGATATGAGCGATGTACCACGGTGCACAGCCGCTGAGCGCTGTGTACAGCTGCTCAGTCCTGACTGGCTGGAGGGGCCGCAACAACCAACCTAAATTTCCTGAGCTCACACCGGTAGGTTAGACTGAAGCAATGCGGGATTAAGGGCCTAGCTCAATGGCACAAATTGTCTCCTAGCTAGAGCTGGGGCTCGAACCCACGACCTTCCAGTCATGAGATGAAACTACCTAAAAGTAGATTGATAAATAGATAAATAGATTGATTTATAGACAGGCAGACAGAATGACGGATTGTCATTGATTGCAGCATTTCCGGCATGTCAGCCGCTCCAATAGTAGGCACTCAGACTGTTGATGAAGAATGCGACGCCGATACGGACTTGTTCGCCACTCCGCCCGATTGTTACGGCCGGTTGTTCTGCTTGCGCAATCATTTTGAAAACATCTGTAAGTATTATATCTTGGCCTAGCTTTAGCTTACTAACAATTAGTCAATTGGCGTGTTGTTTTTTTGCCTAAGCAGACTTGACTGAAGACAAGAAAGTGGTGATTGGTCGGAACGCCGACTCGACTGGCCGCTGCACGCACACGCTCAAGCCTGACAATGACCAGCATTATCTTACTTATTCGCAAGTCCACTTGGAAATTAAACGGGTAAAAATTTAAATAGGCCCTTAAAGGATTTTGTTTTTTAAAAAAGTCATGATTGATATGTTTGTTGATAATTCAGGTGCGGCAACAGGACGGGTCAACTCTGACCCAGTTGAAGGATCTCAGCAGCAACGGCACCTTTGTAAACGGCGTCAAAGTTGGTCAGTCTGTTGTATTGTTTGACTTGAAGCAATTCGCCTAGGTTTTGCTGGACTCGATTGCTAATTAAATGATTTTGAATTATTGTTCCACACAAATTGCCGACAGGTCGAAACAAATCCCGGGTGTTGGCTAATAACGACGAGATCGCGCTGTCGCTGGCGCAAAACAAGGCCTGGACTTACGGTTCAGTTTGATGCCGTTCCTCAGAAACAGTTTCCCGCCTGCGTGTCTGAGCACTACACTGTGGGCAAGACGCTCGGCAGGTACTGACAT
>CATNEM010000240.1:12500-60000 GCA_950096795.1 Macrostomum cliftonense | reverse complement strand
GCGGCGGATCAGCATGCGCCAGGTGTGCGCCCACCGATGGTTCAAAGACGACAACATGCTGACCGAGCTGCGCCAGCTGCTCGAGCGAGAATGCCAACAGCAGCAGGCGCTACTGCAGCAGCGCGCCGGCGCCGCCGCCGTGGAGTCGCACGCCCTCGCCAACTACTTGGCCAACTGGTCGCCTGGCCAGCCGCTTGTTGACGAGGTCGGCGACGAAGCCGACGGCGACACTTCGCTGACGTCGAAGCCCTTGGTACGCGGCGGCCGCGGTAGGAAACGAGCGTCGCAAGCGCCATCTGGCGGCGACAACTCCGGCGAAGAGACGCCGGCTAAACGAATGTCGGTCCAGTAGGCTTGACTACCCAGCTAGCTACTTTGAGTAGAAATGACCGACTTTTATTATTTTTTTGGAACAGTGGAAGTTTTCTCAGAAAAAAAGAATGAGAATTGAGGCGTCTATTGCCTTGCTTTATTGTTGTTTGTTTAATTAATTAATTTTTTTTGTCTGCGTTGCCTTTTTTATAACTTTCACTGTCTTACCTAGTTACTGGCTATTTACGATGGCAATTAAGTGCAAAGCTTGAAATTTTAAGGTCAAATCAACTAATGGCTGCCCACTTATAATTATTTGACACTCGTTTCTACACAGGGCTACTAGCTAAATTGTAGCTTAATTAGTTGAATTATTTTCGCACTATTTTACTTTACCTCGTATCATATCTCAAGTTTAAATTCTAATTTAATTTCAATAAATAAAAGATTATCCTCTCTATGTACTACTATAAAGTTATATTTTATAGCTAAGCGCATTTTGCTGCATTCCATTGTCAGTTACGATTTTCTAGGATGACTATTTTCTCCTTATCTTCGTCTGTTTCCATCAGCTGCATCGCTGTTTGACTATCTTTATAGCTTGTACATGCATGTACATGTACCATGTATGTGTTCTTTATTTGCGTATACGCTTTTGTGTATGAATCATTAATCTAAAGTAGATCGATATGTGTTTGACAAAAGCAAACAATTTGACCAAGTAGTCTTTAGTCCGAATTCTGTGTGTCTCTATGCTTGTGTTATATAATTTTTTTACTTCTGCCTTTTCTTACTGCCTGTTAGGCTATTAAGCAATGCCCTTTATTGCTGGAATGCGTTTTTTGACACCTTCGGGAATGATAGCGACTTGCGAAATAAGAAAAACAGATAGATCGGATCTATCTAATCGGAGTTTAATTTGGCTTGTAGTAAAATAATCAGCTAAGTTGCCTCCTTCCTCGTTTTTTATTTGACACTACGACCCTCCTCTTGAGACCCTCTGTGGTCACCGCCACTCTCTTCAGACCCTCCGTGGTGACCGCCACCCTCTTCAGACCCTCCGTGGTCACCGCCACCCTCTTCAGACCCTCCGTGGTCAC
This sequence comes from Macrostomum cliftonense, assembly GCA_950096795.1. Taxonomy (NCBI): domain Eukaryota; kingdom Metazoa; phylum Platyhelminthes; family Macrostomidae; genus Macrostomum; species Macrostomum cliftonense. The sequence continues at coordinate 58,588 of CATNEM010000240.1, read as the reverse complement.
CGCCACTCTCTTCAGACCCTCCGTGGTGACCGCCACCCTCTTCAGACCCTCCGTGGTCACCGCCACCCTCTTCAGACCCTCCGTGGACATTCCCAAGTGGGCACTGATCATGCTGTCTTTGACTGGCCTGCGTTTCACGAACCAATACACACCGTTGTATGCGCCCTTTACTGGCTACTCTAAGTAGTCAAATTATTGCGCAAATTGTCAGAATTCCTAATGCTGTAAGATTTTTCAAGTGTACAATTGTACATTTAAGCTCGCTTTGTCAATGTTGGGGGTGCGTGCCAAGGAGAGCTGCAAGCTGCATGCATTTATAAAGTGACGAGAGTAACTTTAATCGTAACTTAAAATTGTTCAACTTGCTAAAGCCTATTTTCCTACTGCTCGTAATTGGAAATCATGCTAACAGACCAAGAAAAGCAGATTATCCTCAGTGGATGGAATCAGGCAATGAAGGACGCCAAAGGTCTCGGATTGGACATCTTTTTAACGTGAGATGGAATTTTGTTCATCTTATGTCATATAAAAGTGCATGTCGGTAAATTGGTATTCAATTAATACTCCTGCACAGCACACACCTTTATGAAGCGAACCCATCAAACCTGGGATCACAAAGCAGTCGTAACTGGTTGGGGTTGCAAATCTAACATCACTTAGTATTAAAAATGGATCACTAATCCTTAAAAATTTTCACCAATAGTCAATAGGGATGCCAATCACAAATCTTCAATATGGATCACCAATCTTCAATATGGATCACCAATCCTCAATATGGATCACCAATCTTTAATAAGGATCACCAATCCTCAATAAGGATCACCAATCTTCAATATGGATCACCAATCCTCAATAAGGATCACCAATCTTCAATATGGATCACCAATCTTCAATATGGATCACCAATCTTCAATAAGGATCACCAATCTTCAATAAGGATCACCAATCCTCAATAAGGATCACCAATCTTCAAAAAGAATCACCAATCTCTAATAAGGATCACCAATCATCAATATGGATCACCAATCTTCAATATGGATCACCAATCTTCAATATGGATCACCAATCTTCAATAAGGATCACCAATCTTCAATATGGATCACCAATCTTTAATATGGATCACCAATCTTCAAAAAGAATCACCAATCTCTAATAAGGATCACCAATCATCAATATGGATCACCAATCTTCAATATGGATCACCAATCTTCAATATGGATCACCAATCTTCAATATGGATCACCAATCTTTAATATGGATCACCAATCTTCAATATGGATCACCAATCTTCAATATGGATCACCAATCTTCAATATGGATCACCAATCTTCAATATGGATCACCAATCTTCAATATGGATCACCAATCTTCAATATGGATCACCAATCTTCAATATGGATCACCAATCCTCAATAAGGATCACCAATCTTCAATATGGATCACCAATCTTTAATATGGATCACCAATCTTCAAAAAGAATCACCAATCTTCAAAAAGAATCACCAATCTCTAATAAGGATCACCAATCTTCAAAAAGAATCACCAATCTTCAAAAAGAATCACCAATCTTCAATATGGATCACCAATCTCTAATAAGGATCACCAATCTTTAATATGGATCACCAATCTTCAATATGGATCACCAATCTTCAATATGGATCACCAATCTTCAATATGGATCACCAATCCTCAATAAGGATCACCAATCTTCAATATGGATCACCAATCTTTAATATGGATCACCAATCTTCAAAAAGAATCACCAATCTTCAAAACGAATCACCAATCTCTAATAAGGATCACCAATCTTCAAAAAGAATCACCAATCTTCAAAAAGAATCACCAATCTTCAATATGGATCACCAATCTCTAATAAGGATCACCAATCTTTAATATGGATCACCAATCTTCAATATGGATCACCAATCTTCAATATGGATCACCAATCTTCAATATGGATCACCAATCTTCAATATGGATCACCAATCTTCAATATGGATCACCAATCTTCAATATGGATCACCAATCTTCAATATGGATTACCAATCTTCAATATGGATCACCAATCCTCAATAAGGATCACCAATCTTCAAAAAGAATCACCAATCTTCAAAAAGAATCACCAATCTTCAATATGGATCACCAATCTCTAATAAGGATCACCAATCTTTAATATGGATCACCAATCTTCAATATGGATCACCAATCTTCAATATGGATCACCAATCTTCAATATGGATCACCAATCCTCAATAAGGATCACCAATCTTCAATATGGATCACCAATCTTTAATATGGATCACCAATCTTCAAAAAGAATCACCAATCTTCAAAACGAATCACCAATCTCTAATAAGGATCACCAATCTTCAAAAAGAATCACCAATCTTCAAAAAGAATCACCAATCTTCAATATGGATCACCAATCTCTAATAATGGATCACCAATCTTCAATATGGATCACCAATCTTCAATATGGATCACCAATCTTCAATATGGATCACCAATCTTCAATATGGATCACCAATCTTCAATATGGATCACCAATCTTCAATATGGATCACCAATCTTCAATATGGATCACCAATCTTCAATATGGATTCACCAATCTTCAATATGGATCACCAATCCTCAATAAGGATCACCAATCTTCAATATGGATCACCAATCTTTAATATGGATCACCAATCTTCAAAAAGAATCACCAATCTTCAAAAAGAATCACCAATCTCTAATAAGGATCACCAATCTTCAAAAAGAATCACCAATCTTCAAAAAGAATCACCAATCTTCAATATGGATCACCAATCTTCAATATGGATCACCAATCTTCAATATGGATCACCAATCTTCAATATGGATCACCAATCTTCAATATGGATCACCAATCCTCAATAAGGATCACCAATCTTCAATATGGATCACCAATCTTTAATATGGATCACCAATCTTCAATATGGATCACCAATCTTCAATATGGATCACCAATCTCTAATAAGGATCACCAATCTTCAATATGGATCACCAATCCTCAATAAGGATCACCTAATCTTCAATATGGATCACCAATCTTCAATATGGATCACCAATCTTCAAAAAGAATCACCAATCTTCAAAAAGAATCACCAATCTCTAATAAGGATCACCAATCTTCAAAAAGAATCACCAATCTTCAAAAGAATCACCAATCTTCTAATATGGATCACCAATCTTCAATATGAATCACCAATCTTCAATAAGGATCACCAATCTTCAATATGGATCACCAATCTCTAATATGGATCACCAATCTTTCAATATGGATCACCAATCTTCAATATGGATCACCAATCTTCAATATGGATCACCAATCTTCAATATGGATCACCAATCCTCAATAAGGATCACCAATCTTCAATATGGATCACCAATCTTTAATATGGATCACCAATCTTCAAAAAGAATCACCAATCTTCAAAAAGAATCACCAATCTCTAATAAGGATCACCAATCTTCAAAAAGAATCACCAATCTTCAAAAAGAATCACCAATCTTCAATATGGATCACCAATCTCTAATAAGGATCACCAATCTTTAATATGGATCACCAATCTTCAATATGGATCACCAATCTTCAATATGGATCACCAATCTTCAATATGGATCACCAATCTTCAATATGGATCACCAATCTTCAATATGGATCACCAATCTTCAATATGGATCACCAATCTTCAATATGGATTACCAATCTTCAATATGGATCACCAATCCTCAATAAGGATCACCAATCTTCAATATGGATCACCAATCTTTAATATGGATCACCAATCTTCAAAAAGAATCACCAATCTTCAAAAAGAATCACCAATCTCTAATAAGGATCACCAATCTTCAAAAAGAATCACCAATCTTCAAAAAGAATCACCAATCTTCAATATGGATCACCAATCTTCAATATGGATCACCAATCTTCAATATGGATCACCAATCTTCAATATGGATCACCAATCTTCAATATGGATCACCAATCCTCAATAAGGATCACCAATCTTCAATATGGATCACCAATCTTTAATATGGATCACCAATCTTCAATATGGATCACCAATCTTCAATATGGATCACCAATCTCTAATAAGGATCACCAATCTTCAATATGGATCACCAATCCTCAATAAGGATCACTAATCTTCAATATGGATCACCAATCTTCAATATGGATCACCAATCTTCAAAAAGAATCACCAATCTTCAAAAAGAATCACCAATCTCTAATAAGGATCACCAATCTTCAAAAAGAATCACCAATCTTCAAAAAGAATCACCAATCTTCAATATGGATCACCAATCTTCAATATGGATCACCAATCTTCAATATGGATCACCAATCTTCAATATGGATCACCAATCTTCAATATGGATCACCAATCCTCAATAAGGATCACCAATCTTCAATATGGATCACCAATCTTTAATATGGATCACCAATCTTCAATATGGATCACCAATCTTCAATATGGATCACCAATCTCTAATAAGGATCACCAATCTTCAATATGGATCACCAATCCTCAATAAGGATCACCAATCTTCAATATGGATCACCAATCTTTAATATGGATCACCAATCTTCAAAAAGAATCACCAATCTTCAAAAAGAATCACCAATCTCTAATAAGGATCACCAATCTTCAAAAAGAATCACCAATCTTCAAAAAGAATCACCAATCTTCAATATGGATCACCAATCTTCAATATGGATCACCAATCTTCAATATGGATCACCAATCTTCAATATGGATCACCAATCTTCAATATGGATCACCAATCTTCAATATGGATCACCAATCTTCAATATGGATCACCAATCTTCAATATGGATCACCAATCTTCAATATGGATCACCAATCTTCAATAAGGATCACCAATCTTCAATATGGATCACCAATCTTTAATATGGATCACCAATCTTCAAAAAGAATCACCAATCTTCAAAAAGAATCACCAATCTTCAAAAAGAATCACCAATCTCTAATAAGGATCACCAATCTTCAAAAAGAATCACCAATCTTCAAAAAGAATCACCAATCTTCAAAAAGAATCACCAATCTCTAATAAGGATCACCAATCTTCAATATGGATCACCAATCCTCAATAGGGATCACCAATCCTCAATAAGGATCACCAATCTTCAATATGGATCACCAATCTTCAATATGGATCACCAATCTTCAATATGGATCACCAATCTTCAATATGGATCAAAAATCTTTCATAAGAATCAATCAATTAACCCCTTAGAAAGATGCCATGCCGAAACGAAGCGAATGTCAGATAACCTTCGGCTTATCCCTAGTAAATTTAGTTGCTATGCCACCATGCGCAATGCTAAAATCGCCCAGCTCTCCCACATCCCCAGCCTATTCGAGATGTTCCCCCAGCACCAGGAGCTGTTCCGCGATTTCAAAGGCAAGAGCCGCGCCGAGTTGGAGAAGATGCCGAAGATGCGAGCCCACGCGCTGCGAGTTGTCAACACGCTGGACGGCGCCATCCAAAGCCTGGACGACATGGAGCTGTGCGCCAGCTCGCTGGAGCTGATCGGGGCCTCGCACAAGGGCCGAAATTTGAATGCCGGTCATTTCGAGGTGACTGGCTGGCAGTAAACTTTAACACCTTAAACTAATTCTGCTTTATTGACGTTTTTCTGCACCTTGGTCCAGGGCCTCAGCCTGTCTTATTTACACTTACCACTCATGGTATCTGGTGTTTCATCTGACATTGAAATGTCTGACACAATTTTTCTTTCTAGTTTGTCCTAATTTCACACCAAAATAATCTAACCCGACCAGTTGTCACTTCTGTACTGCAACGCAGATAACCTTGCTTGCTATTTTGACTCTCAAGCCTGCCAGGTAATCTTCAGTTAATAACAATTTACATTTGCTTATCTGTAACTTAACTACAACGTTGTACTTTTATTAATTCTTTCTGTTACCTGGTCTGTCTCGCTCGTTTACCTTTCAGTTATCTGATCCCTCTATATCTCGATCCTCAGGACCTGAACAAGGCTCTGGACGTGGTGTTCACACGCCGACTCGAGGGGGCCTACACCGACAACAAGGCCGTGTGGACGAAACTACTCGAGGGAATTATTCCCGTTATTAAACGGGGCATGTGAACACTGAGTCGGAACGGCATTGACCTATTTTAAAATACAATATTTCGTTTTATTATAACAATAGAATCGTAGCTCAATGCATTATTATTAGTCAACTGATTAATCCTAAAATTAATTTTACTTTTCAAATATATTCTCGAAACACGTGTCAATCACCATCTGATGAAAAGCATCTAGACTTCATGGAGCTGGGCCAGACTTGTCAGTTTAATGCAAGCATTGACCCAAGGCTAGAACTATACCCAAGCATTGCAGCAAAGATGCGCCGAAAGATCTTAGCAACCAGTGCTTTTGATTGACAACTCTATATTTTTTGCACAGTAAAACCTAAAACAAAGCCGCGCCAAGTTTTTACTGGCTACTGAAAGTAGAAATGATAGGAAATTAATGGTAATTAACGCTCTTCGTCAGCCAATCTGTGGCTACGCACGGCTTGATTAGCAGCACACATAGGGTATAAAAAAGGCCAAATTCTGTTGGAATAAACAAGCTCCAAACTACGAATATCACCAGCTCACAATCCGAAGACTCTTATAGCTGATTTTATAGCTTGCCGAGAACTTACTGCCACCATGCTTAGCGAGGGCGAACGAAAAATTATTCTCGATGGCTGGACGAAGGCCATGAAGGACAAGAAGGGACTGGGCATGGACATATTTATGACGTGAGATTGCGGTTATTGTGTTTTGTGTATGTACAACTTGACAAGCTCTCACAAAATTCTATGCAAACTGAAACAAATATCCCATTCGACAGCTATTTTGAGATGTTCCCCCAGCACCAGGAGCTGTTCCGCGATTTCAAAGGCAAGAGCCGCGCCGAGTTGGAGAAGATGCCGAAGATGCGAGCCCACGCGCTGCGAGTTGTCAACACGCTGGACGGCGCCATCCAAAGCCTGGACGACGTGGAGCTGTGCACCAGCTCGCTGGAGCTGATCGGGGCCTCGCACAAGGATCGCAAGGTCACTGTGCAGCACTTTGAAGTGAGTGATCAGCTTGCTTCGGATGTTGTCATTCATTCCTTCAATACGGATGCCGTTACTTCAATGCGGATGCCATTCCTTCAATACAGATGCCATTCCTTCAATACGGATGCCATTCCTTCAATTCGAATGCCGTTCCTTCAATACGAATGCCATTCCTTCAATACAGATGCCATTCCTTCAATACGGATGCCATTCCTTCAATTCGAATGCCGTTCCTTCAATACGAATGCCGTTCCTTCAATACAGATGCCATTCCTTCAATACGGATGCCATTCCGTCAATACAGATGCCATTCCTTCAATTCGAATGCCGTTCCTTCAATACGAATGCCATTCCTTCAATACAGATGCCATTCCTTCAATACAGATGCCATTCCTTCAATACGGATTCCATTCCTTCAACACGGATGCCATTCCTTCAACACGGATGCCATTCCTTCAATACAGATGCCATTCCTTCAATACGGATTCCATTCCTTCAACACGGATGCCATTCCTTCAACACGGATGCCATTCCTTCAATACGGATGCCATTCCTTCAACACGGATGCCATTCCTTCAACACGGATGCCATTCCTTCAATACGGATGCCATTCCTTCAACACGGATGCCATTCCTTCAACACGGATGCCATTCCTTCAACACGGATGCCATTCCTTCAACACGGATGCCATTCCTTCAATACGGATGCCATTCCTTCAACACGGATGCCATTCCTTCAACACGGATGCCATTCCTTCAACACGGATGCCATTCCTTCAATACGGATGCCATTCCTTCAATACAGATGCCATTCCTTCAACACGAATGCCATTCCTTCAACACGGATGCCATTCCTTCAATACAGATGCCATTCCGTCAATACAGATGCCATTCCTTCAACACGGATGCCATTCCTTCAATACGGATGCCATTCCTTCAATACAGATGCCATTCCTTCAATACGGATGCCATTCCTTCAATACAGATGCCATTCCTTCAACACGGATGCCATTCCTTCAACACGGATGCCATTCCTTCAATACGGATGCCATTCCTTCAATACAGATGCCATTCCTTCAACACGGATGCCATTCCTTCAACACGGATGCCATTCCTTCAATACAGATGCCATTCCGTCAATACAGATGCCATTCCTTCAACACGGATGCCATTCCTTCAATACGGATGCCATTCCTTCAATACAGATGCCATTCCTTCAACACGGATGCCATTCCTTCAACACGGATGCCATTCCTTCAATACGGATGCCATTCCTTCAATACGGATGCCATTCCTTCAATACAGATGCCATTCCTTCAACACGGATGCCATTCCTTCAATACGGATGCCATTCCTTCAATACAGATGCCATTCCTTCAACACGGATGCCATTCCTTCAACACGGATGCCATTCCTTCAATACGGATGCCATTCCTTCACTACGGATGCCATTCCTTCAATACAGATGCCATTCCTTCAACACGGATGCCATTCCTTCAACACGGATGCCATTCCTTCAATACGGATGCCATTCCTTTACTACGGATGCCATTCCTTCAATACAGATGCCATTCCTTCAACACGGATGCCATTCCTTCAACACGGATGCCATTCCTTCAATACAGATGCCATTCCGTCAATACAGATGCCATTCCTTCAACACGGATGCCATTCCTTCAATACGGATGCCATTCCTTCAATACAGATGCCATTCCTTCAACACGGATGCCATTCCTTCAACACGGATGCCATTCCTTCAACACGGATGCCATTCCTTCAATACAGATGCCATTCCGTCAATACAGATGCCATTCCTTCAACACGGATGCCATTCCTTCAATACGGATGCCATTCCTTCAATACAGATGCCATTCCTTCAACACGGATGCCATTCCTTCAACACGGATGCCATTCCTTCAATACGGATGCCATTCCTTCAATACGGATGCCATTCCTTCAATACAGATGCCATTCCTTCAACACGGATGCCATTCCTTCAATACGGATGCCATTCCTTCAATACAGATGCCATTCCTTCAACACGGATGCCATTCCTTCAACACGGATGCCATTCCTTCAATACGGATGCCATTCCTTTACTACGGATGCCATTCCTTCAATACAGATGCCATTCCTTCAACACGGATGCCATTCCTTCAACACGGATGCCATTCCTTCAATACGGATGCCATTCCTTTACTACGGATGCCATTCCTTCAATACAGATGCCATTCCTTCAACACGGATGCCATTCCTTCAACACGGATGCCATTCCTTCAATACAGATGCCATTCCGTCAATACAGATGCCATTCCTTCAACACGGATGCCATTCCTTCAATACGGATGCCATTCCTTCAATACAGATGCCATTCCTTCAACACGGATGCCATTCCTTCAACACGGATGCCATTCCTTCAATACGGATGCCATTCCTTTACTACGGATGCCATTCCTTCAATACAGATGCCATTCCTTCAACACGGATGCCATTCCTTCAACACGGATGCCATTCCTTCAATACGGATGCCATTCCTTTACTACGGATGCCATTCCTTCAATACAGATGCCATTCCTTCAACACGGATGCCATTCCTTCAACACGGATGCCATTCCTTCAATACAGATGCCATTCCGTCAATACAGATGCCATTCCTTCAACACGGATGCCATTCCTTCAATACGGATGCCATTCCTTCAATACAGATGCCATTCCTTCAACACGGATGCCATTCCTTCAACACGGATGCCATTCCTTCAATACGGATGCCATTCCTTCAATACAGATGCCATTCCTTCAACACGGATGCCATTCCTTCAACACGGATGCCATTCCTTCAATACGGATGCCATTCCTTCAATACGGATGCCATTCCTTCAGTACGGATGCCATTCCTTCAACACGGATGCCATTCCTTCAATACGGATGCCATTCCTTCAATACGGATGCCATTCCTTCAATACAGATGCCATTCCTTCAATACGGATGCCATTCCTTCAGTACGGATGCCATTCCTTCAACACGGATGCCATTCCTTCAATACGGATGCCATTCCTTCAACACGGATGCCATTCCTTCAATACGGATGCCATTCCTTCAATACAGATGCCATTCCTTCAACACGGATGCCATTCCTTCAACACGGATGCCATTCCTTCAATACGGATGCCATTCCTTCAATACAGATGCCATTCCTTCAACACGGATGCCATTCCTTCAACACGGATTCCATTCCTTCAACACGGATGCCATTCCTTCAACACGGATGCCATTCCTTCAATACAGATGCCATTCCTTCAATACGGATTCCATTCCTTCAACACGGATGCCATTCCTTCAACACGGATGCCATTCCTTCAATACGGATGCCATTCCTTCAACACGGATGCCATTCCTTCAACACGGATGCCATTCCTTCAACACGGATGCCATTCCTTCAACACGGATGCCATTCCTTCAATACGGATGCCATTCCTTCAATACAGATGCCATTCCTTCAACACGGATGCCATTCCTTCAACACGGATGCCATTCCTTCAACACGGATGCCATTCCTTCAACACGGATGCCATTCCTTCAATACGGATGCCATTCCTTCAATACAGATGCCATTCCTTCAACACGGATGCCATTCCTTCAACACGGATGCCATTCCTTCAATACAGATGCCATTCCGTCAATACAGATGCCATTCCTTCAACACGGATGCCATTCCTTCAACACGGATGCCATTCCTTCAATACAGATGCCATTCCGTCAATACAGATGCCATTCCTTCAACACGGATGCCATTCCTTCAATACGGATGCCATTCCTTCAATACAGATGCCATTCCTTCAACACGGATGCCATTCCTTCAACACGGATGCCATTCCTTCAATACGGATGCCATTCCTTCAATACAGATGCCATTCCTTCAACACGGATGCCATTCCTTCAACACGGATGCCATTCCTTCAATACGGATGCCATTCCTTCAATACGGATGCCATTCCTTCAGTACGGATGCCATTCCTTCAACACGGATGCCATTCCTTCAATACGGATGCCATTCCTTCAACACGGATGCCATTCCTTCAATACGGATGCCATTCCTTCAATACGGATGCCATTCCTTCAGTACGGATGCCATTCCTTCAACACGGATGCCATTCCTTCAATACGGATGCCATTCCTTCAATACGGATGCCATTCCTTCAATACGGATGCCATTCCTTCAATACAGATGCCATTCCTTCAACACGGATGCCATTCCTTCAATACGGATGCCATTCCTTCAATACGGATGCCATTCCTTCAATACAGATGCCATTCCTTCAATACGGATGCCATTCCTTCAATACAGATGCCATTCCTTCAACACGGATGCCATTCCTTCAATACAGATGCCATTCCGTCAATACAGATGCCATTCCTTCAACACGGATGCCATTCCTTCAACACGGATGCCATTCCTTCAATACAGATGCCATTCCGTCAATACAGATGCCATTCCTTCAACACGGATGCCATTCCTTCAATACGGATGCCATTCCTTCAATACAGATGCCATTCCTTCAACACGGATGCCATTCCTTCAACACGGATGCCATTCCTTCAATACGGATGCCATTCCTTCAATACAGATGCCATTCCTTCAACACGGATGCCATTCCTTCAACACGGATGCCATTCCTTCAATACGGATGCCATTCCTTCAATACGGATGCCATTCCTTCAGTACGGATGCCATTCCTTCAACACGGATGCCATTCCTTCAATACGGATGCCATTCCTTCAACACGGATGCCATTCCTTCAACACGGATGCCATTCCTTCAATACGGATGCCATTCCTTCAGTACGGATGCCATTCCTTCAACACGGATGCCATTCCTTCAATACGGATGCCATTCCTTCAATACGGATGCCATTCCTTCAATACGGATGCCATTCCTTCAATACAGATGCCATTCCTTCAACACGGATGCCATTCCTTCAATACGGATGCCATTCCTTCAATACGGATGCCATTCCTTCAATACGGATGCCATTCCTTCAATACGGATGCCATTCCTTCAAGTACGGATGCCATTCCTTCAACACGGATGCCATTCCTTCAATACGGATGCCAGTTCCTTCAATACGGATGCCATTCCTTCAATACGGATGCCATTCCTTCAATACAGATGCCATTCCTTCAATACGGATGCCATTCCTTCAATACAGATGCCATTCCTTCAATACGGATGCCATTCCTTCAATACGGATGCCATTCCTTCAATACAGATGCCATTCCTTCAACACGGATGCCATTCCTTCAACACGGATGCCATTCCTTCAATACAGGATGCCATTCCTTCAATACGGATGCCATCAATTCAGCATCTTTGACAGTTTTTTCATTCATTCCAGCTGGGAATCTCCTTGATCAAAAAATGCCTATCACCCCACCATTCCGCATCCCCAGGACCTCAACAAGACGCTGGCTGTAGTTTTCGAGCGTCGTCTAGGCAAAGCCTTCGTCGACAACAAAGCCGTTTGGGTGAAACTTTTGAACAACATCATACCGCGCATCCAGAAGGGGCTGTGATATCCGTGACCGGTTGAATTTGTTTCGACTAAAAGTTGACCTAAAAACACAATCGTTTTACTTCGCATCATTTTTTAACAATTAGAAATCATCAACAACCAGTAATACAATAAGTTCAACACTAAAATATTAAAAACCGAATTCATCGAAAAAAGTTGACAAATTTGATTAATGCACTTGTTGCACTTTTAAATTAACCATTCTTTCTACGCAAAAAATACACCACAAAGAATTTTTTTGTAAAATTTCCAAAACTTTTCCAGAGCATCAGCTTCATTAGTTAAAGCTCGTGATATCAATTTTACTCGGGCTATTTTTTGTTTATTTTGTTTATTTGAATGAAATTAGAAGGTGTAATTCTAAATTATGACACTATGGAGCAAAAAATTGATACCATGCATAAATGCATCTATAAATGTACATTCATATTTATACGTATTAAGCACACAACGTCACACGCTGAGTATTGGGTAGTGATGTCGGGTAGACAGACAACTTAAAGATTCAGGTATCATTAGTCAGTGCCAACTTGCTGACAACGCATGGTGGAAAAGTGCGGCCCGTGAATGACACTCGATGAAACCAGGCTTGTTTTTGCCCGGTGAAGAAGTTGAGAAAGCTATAATTAACGAACGGTGGCAACTGTCTAAGTGCCCTTGGGTAGGGCAGAACTGAGAAAGCTAATGACGAGATGGGTTGGTTTGGCGAAGAGAAGTGTTCTTGTCTTCGTTCGATTCTCACGAATTGTTTTGTCATTCATCAGACGGTGCAGAGCGTTTTTGCCCTGTGCGAAACATGAATATTTTAATATACGGCTCGTACCTAGGCTTCGAGACACACAACCGAAAAAACTCAAATTTTCAGCGAAAACAATGAAGCTGTATGTCTTGCTAGATCTAAATTTGTTTAGCCAGTACGTAACATTTAGTTGCTACCAGTTGTTTCATTTGTTTTGTAGAAAAAGTAGTTATGATTGATAAAAAATTCCATTATTTTTTAGCAGCAATTTCTGCAATTAATGCCTGTGCTTCTTTGGAATTCATGCACAGTTGTTTCCAAGAATTACCCATTTAACATCCTCGAGTTTGATCCCATGCATATTCCCAGTTCCTCGAGTTTGATCCCATGCATATTTCCGGATCCTCGAGTTTGATCCCATGCATATTCCCAGTTCCTCGAGTTTGATCCCATGCATATTCCCAGTTCCTCGAGTTTGATCCCATGCATATTCCCAGATCCTCGAGTTTGATCCCATGCATATTCCCAGATCCTCGAGTTTGATCCCATGCATATTCCCAGTTCCTCGAGTTTGATCCCATGCATATTCCCAGATCCTCGAGTTTGATCCCATGCATATTCCCAGTTCCTCGAGTTTGATCCCATGCATATTCCCAGATCCTCGAGTTTGATCCCATACATGTATTTACGGATCCCGACTTTGATCCTATATTCCCTGATCCCCTTGAGTTTGATCCCCGACTCCATATTGCCTATCCTATACCTCTGATTGAAGCTTTCAAGCAAGTAATTACCGCAGTCAGTCACTTCAAAAAGCCGAAAACACATAAAAATGCTGGCCAAATTAACTGCAACTCAAATTGAACCGCTAGTGCCACTAATAAGGAAGAAGCAGAAGATTTACGCTTAAATTCTTACCCACAGTTTCACAATTTTTCCCGCTTTGGAAATCTGATTAATATTGTGTTACTGGAGATTAATGTAGGTAGCAAGTTCGCCCTTAGGCCCCTGGGAATTTTCCAGGCCCGTTGCAGTTAGGCTAATTGCATTTCTCTAGTGAAATTCTAGCTTAACCTGCCTTTCAGACGGAAATTTCATTCGTGTCGGGCTTCCTTTAAAAGTGAGTAGGAAATTGGTTTTCTCATAACCACGACAAATTGCCACGTTTGTGATCTGAATTGAGTAGGGAAATATGTGGCGTTAGTAAAAAAGGTGTACTTTTTTGCTTTTTCATTTGCTTTCCTGTGTGCAGATTTAAAACAACAATGTTTTAAATTTATTTTCTGGGGCATTTTTTACCCGTTTGAATAAGAATATGGTAAAACCAGCATACGCAAGGGGTAATCAAGGACCCCTTAAGTAGAAGGACGGGACACTTCGTTTCTTGGAAACATTTTGAAGTCTGATTTTCGCGAAAAAAAAATACACTACGGAGATAGGAAATTCACAGACTTTTAACATAAAGTTTAAGATTGCGCTCGATTGGAAGCAGATGCACATTTCAACTTTTGATATGCATTTCCTGCGCAATCTGTAATTTTATGTTGAAAATCTGCAAATTTCCTATCTCCATAGTGTATTTTTTTCGCGAAAATTTGACAAAATTTTTTCCAAGAAACGAAGCACGTTGTCCCGTCCTTCTACTAAAGGTGACCTTGAATGTAATATACGTACAAGGAAAAAAGTATACGATGGTTAACTGTAAATGTGAGAGTTTAGAACAGAGTATTTAATGTTAAGTAAATAAAATGCCAGTTCAAAACACGTTTGATAGAATCTGCATGAACTATTAGCAACCCCCTCTTACGAAATTGTAAGCTTTCTTCGACAATTTTCTTCGCAAAAGAAGAGTATCATGCTACTAACCACAGTAGTAAAATGTGTGCTTCAATTAAAATTCAAGTTCACAATTCATTTAACTTGTGTAGGCCTATGGGGCAAGTGACTCGGTGGTCTAGACTCTAGCGCTTCGGCCTAGTGCGCCACTGGGCAGGTTCGACCCTGCGCTGTAGGTTGGCGCGGTTTCGTGTGCAGGGTCACATTTATTTGGGGCCTTGTGCACGGATTAGTTGGGCTATGGGCCAGTTGTGCAATTTACGCCCATGAGGGCAACCCCCAAGGCATAGAGAGTGTACATTCCTGGAACCACCGTTTGTACGCCCTATGTGAGTGCGTGACTGGGTAGCGGCCTGTGTGAGTGTCTATGCCTGCATACCGTATTTAGTGTGACTGAACGCGCTTCAGGAGTCAGCGCAATGGACAGTCATGCCCAGTCGCTGGTTGTGAGACGATGTCGCTTTAAGCGTCAAGGTGCCTGCAGCCCTCCTGCAGATTTATCTTTTTAGCCTTTAACTTGTGTGGTGTGGGAAGTTGGAGTGAATCATTTATCAAACTCAATGACTAATTTAAAGGGAACATACGAGTACATTACAGCCCTTTCAGATTAAAAAATGTAGTCTCCAGCATTGCAAGTCAGTCAGCTACGAGCGCAGCTCTGGATTACGAAATGCTGAGAACAATTAGCTTTTCCTTTTCATGGGAAGTTTATCAACGTGAAACAGCCCATCCATTAGCCTACATATTTGGTGCTTATGGCGCCACTCATTCTGGCTACAGCAATTATGAGAATCAATGCGAGAATATTGCATGAAAAAACATAAAATGCATTGCGTTTGTTTTTTTCAGAGAAATACATTCCATTCAGGGAATGAGAGATCCATTATGTTTGTTTTTTAACAATGATAGGGTTTTTAGTGGAGATCTGGTTAATTCCTGTGCTGCTTGCCGGTGCAGCGCGGTTCTCAAATAACTCAAACAAATAGTACGAAACAAACATTAAAAAAAGTACTAAGATACTTAAACTGAGAAATCAATGTTTGATTTGATGCATTTATGTATGGTATCCATGGATATACGAGCGCTTTTATGCAAATGTTTGTGTTTCGTGCGGTGATCGATACCGTCCTGTCTCGACGTCTCCAGCTTTTAGGTTGCGTCATCCGCGCCGATCCGTCGTTCATGATCGATCGTGCAAATTAAAACAAAAATATTGTTATATTAAATAGAAACCTTCTGGGACAAATGTTAGAGATAGTACAGAAATCGCATTTGCTTAAAGTAAAATTGATTTGTTTTTATTTCTTTGTTTCTGCAAATAATGGCGGTACTGTATCAATAGTAGTTTTTCAATAAATGCACCCGACCAAAAAATTTGCCATCCAATCGTGAGCGACTCGCTTCCGCATAAATAGGTCAATCCAGGAACGGGTCAGAGCAGGAAGTGCAAGCCACAAAGATCAGCATGAACAAGCCAAAAAAGAGCATTCTGCTGCTGCCTCTCCTACTCTTGAATATTGGCCTAGCAGCCGTACTCACCTGTCCACCGGGGTTCAACGCTAGCCTGTCGTCCAGTGTGTGCACTTTAATCCGGCCGGAACCTCGGGTCACTTGGTGCGAGGCCAATCGGCAGTGCGCTCTACTCGGCGCCGAACTCGTCACGGATGCCGGCGCCATCTCGGCGCTAGCCAGCTATCATCCGCCATTGTGGATCGGCGCCTCCGACTTGGCGGACGAGCGCGACAAGAGCAGGACCGGGTGGCGGCTGGTGAACGGGCGCGGCCAGCTGGAAGTGGCTGACAGTGTGTGGCGCAGTGAGCGGCCAAACAGTTACGGAGGAAATCAGGACTGCCTGCTGGTCAAGGAGGGACTCGGCCTGGATGATCTGGAATGTACGGATCTGGCTGGGATTGTGCGTCAGGTAGGCTGAGTGTCAGGTAGGCTGAGTGTCAGGTAGGCTGAGTGTCTGGTAGGCTTAGTGTCTGGTAGGCTGAGTGTCTGGTAGGCTTAGTGTCTGGTAGGCTTAGTGTCTGGTAGGCTGTGTCCCGTAGGCTGAGTGTCCCGTAGGCTGAGTGTTTCGTAGGCTGAGTTTCAGGTAGGCTGAGTGTCTGGTAGGCTGAGTATCAGGTAGGCTGATTGACAGGTAGGCTGAGTGTCAGGTAGGCTGATTGACAGGTAGGCTATGTCAGTTAGGCTGATTGACAGGTCGGCTGATTAACAGGTAGGCTGATTGACAGGTAGGCTGATTGACAGGTCGGCTGACTGTCAAGTAACTGACAACAGAATCTGGTTTCATCAGCCGTTTCTGGTTGAATTCTACCCTTTTACTTTCATTTCATATTCTGAATCGGGAAAAATATAGGAGGGCTTTGTGACCTATTATTGTCCTTAATACATCCAGCAGTCTCATCATTCCCTCTAAGTTCTAGTCTAAGTCTCAATTGATCACACTAGGAATCACCCCTGAACACTCAAGGCCAACTTTCCGTCGGCTCCGACCCCAGTAGCGACTCCGGCGCTGGCTCAGCCAGAGCTGGCACTCTGCCGCCGAAGCCGCGGCGTCTGGACTGTCGGCCAGTTCGCCCGCCGACTGCCGTACAACGCAGCCGCTGACTACTGCAGCCAGACAGGCCGAGTCGACGGCTCGCTGAAGCAGCAGGGCGCTGCGGCTTGCGTGCTTTGAGCCAGTGCCGCCGAGGCTGCCTTCGTCGCCAGCGTGCTGTACAACAGCCGGACGGGCGAGTGCCGCCTGCTGCTGTACACCGACAGCGAGGTCGAGGAGGCGATTGAGACCAGCGGCGACTGGGTGAAGTACATCTATTCGGCTGCTCCTTGAGGATGGACTGCTGTGGCGGAGCTGCTTGGGAGTGACGGTTTGTGTGTGGGAGAGACGGTGTATGTGGGGGAGTGACGGGTGTGTGTGGAGGGAGTGACGGGTGTGTGTGTGTGGAGGGAGTGACGGGTGTGTGTGGAGGGAGTGACGGGTGTGTTTGTGGAGGGAGTGACGGGTGTGTGTGTGTGTGTGTGGAGGGAGTGACGGGTGTGTGTGGAGGGAGTGACGGGTGTGTTTGTGGAGGGAGTGACGGGTGTGTGTGTGGAGGGAGTGACGGGTGTGTGTGGAGGGAGTGACGGGTGTGTTTGTGGGGGAGTGACAGGTGTGTGTGGGGGAGTGACGGGTGTGTGTGGAGGGAGTGATGGGTGTGTGAGGTGGGAGTGACGGGTGTGTGTGGTGGGAGTGAGGGGTGTGTGTGGAGGAAGTGACGGGTGTGTGTGGAGGGAGTGATGGGTGTGTGTGGTGGGAGTGACGGGTGTGTGTGGTGGGAGTGAGGGGTGTGTGTGGAGGAAGTGACGGGTGTATGTGGAGGGAGTGACGGGTGTATGTGGGGGAGTGACGGGTGTGTGTGGGGGAGTGACGGGTGTATGTGGGGGAGTGACGGGTGTGTGTGGGGGAGTGACGGGTGTGTGTGGGGGAGTGACGGGTGTGTGTGGAGGGAGTGACGGATGTGTGAGGTGGGAGTGAGGGGTGTGTGTGGGGGAGTGACGGGTGTATGTGGGGGAGTGACGGGTGTGTGTGGAGGGAGTGATGGGTGTGTGGGGGAGTGACGGATGTGTGAGGTGGGAGTGAGAGGTGTGTGTGGGTGTAGTGAAATTCAATGCTGAAGTTTGTGTGACCCAGAGTACTCTGATGGGCCAAGGACATGGAATCTCTGTGGCGCTCGAGAGCTAAAATTAAGCGGACACCATTTTTCTACTACTACGTACTAATAGCATTTGCTTGGTTTTTAAGCGTTACCGTCATATCCTTGCCCTTAGCGTTACAATCACTATACTCATTATATTTTCTACCGGGAAAAGCTAACTAACCCAGCCAAAAATTTTTTTTCGCAAATGTGTGAAATTATTTTTCTTGGTCTATTTTTTAATACCACCTGAATCTGCAATGCATTCTTCTGCCTCTCTGCTTTTCTAAGTGTTTTTGCTTTCCGCCGAAAAATCTGTAAAACAAACACCCACGCAGAAATAGCTACTGCGGCTATTGGAATTACGCGTTGCTAAGCAAATTTTGCACACAATAGGGAAGCCAGTAATTAATTATTTATTTAATTAGCTAGATGGAGAGTGGGGCAGGATCTCAACACTAGCTATTCAATTGGGAAATGTGCTGCACCTGAGAAAGCAGTCAAGAAAAGAAAGAGAATCAACAAACAAAACGGCAAGTCAGAATGCAAAAAAAGAATTTTAAAAACTTTTATTCATCTAGCTACTGGCCGCCTTTTGTAAGGAGGCATCCCCAGTGTGTTAGGGGGTGCCTTGAACTCCAAATCTTTTCGGTTGATTGTTTATTATATGTAGATTTGGTCTGTACCGAGGACAACAATGAAAATAAACGCTATTGAATTAAATTTATCCTTGTATCATACTGCAGCTTATGATTACTGATTTTATTTTAGACGAATTTAACTATTTTTTGTATGTTGGAGCAAAACCATTACATAACTTTTTTTGGTTGCTTTTAAAAGTGGCCATTTTCATTATAAATAGATATCGAAATTAATACGTCAGCGAGACCAAAGATGTGAGTGGAATGTAGGGTTTTTATTTGAGCAGCCAGTTGCAAAATTTCTGAGGGAAAAATTTTTTTGGTTAATAAGGTAGAGGAGAGTTAGCTGTATAGGGGAGAGGAGGCGAGAGTGAATGAGAGGGAGAAGAGTGTGGCTTCATGGATATGGAGTGTGGGCTCACGGATATGGAGTGTGGGTTCACGGATACGGACTGTGGGTTCACGGATATGGAGTGTGGGCTCACGGATATGGAGTGTGGGTTCACGGATACGGACTGTGGGTTCACGGATATGGAATGTGGGTTCACGGATATGGAATGTGGGTTCACGGATATGGAGTGTGGGCTCGCGGATGTAGAGTGTGGGCTCACGGATATGGAGTGTGGGTTCACGGATATGGAGTGTGGGCTCACGGATATGGAGTTTGGGTTCACTGATATGGAGTGTGGGTTCACGGATATGGAGGTTGGGTTCACTGATATGGAGTGTGGGTTCACGGATATGGAGGTTGGGTTCACGGATATGGAGTGTGGGCTCACGGATATGGAGCGTGGGCTCACGGATATGGAGTGTGGGCTCACGGATATGGAGTGTGGGCTCACGGATATGAGGAGAGGAGAGGAGAAGAAAAGAGGGGAAAGGAGAGGAGAGGAGATTACAGGAGAGGAGAGAAAAGAATAAAAGAACTCGTTTCATTTCTGTCTAAGAATTTTCCAAATTTATGTTAATTGCGCTTTCCTAAAGCATTAGCAGAAATCCTACATTGAATTGGTCATTAAATTAGGCTAAAACAGCTTAGCAGACTGGCTTCAGGCACAAGTGGCCATTTTTCATTCTTTCAGCATCTTTAAATACCAGCAAAAAATCTGCCAGCGAAAAAAAAGTTTGCTAAAAAGGTAACACGGGTGTGGTTGTTTTTTTATCGCGAAATCTCGCTAGTCCCAATCCTCCTCTCTAAGGCTCCCGGTGGCGCGGTAAGGCGGAATGCCAGCTGTGCCTCGAAGCCGCAGCCGCAGCCAGTGGACCAGACCGTTCAGTTGGCGGCCTTCAGGGCTGGTCGACTGGAATTGGACAAAAGTTTAACTAGATTGTTTCATTCTGCTGAAGTTATCCTTGATTCTACCTTCTGGGGTGTTCGGGTTTCATATTTTTCAGGTTCCCCGAGCTAGACCCGGACACCCTACCCCGAACAAGACACGGACACCCTACCCCGAACAAGACCCGGACACCCTACCCCGAACAAGACACGGACACCCTACCCCGAACAAGACACGGACACCCTACCCCGAACAAGACACGGACACCCTACCCCGAACAAGACACGGACACCCTACCCCGAACAAGACACGGACACCCTACCCCGAACAAGACACGGACACCCTACCCCGAACAAGACACGGACACCCTACCCCGAACAAGACCCAGACACCCTACCCCGAACAAGACCCGGACACCCTACCCCGAACAAGACCCGGACACCCTACCCCGAACAAGACACGGACACCCTACCCCGAACAAGACACGGACACCCTACCCCGAACAAGACACGGACACCCTACCCCGAACAAGACCCAGACACCCTACCCCGAACAAGACACGGACACCCTACCCCGAACAAGACCCGGACACCCTACCCCGAACAAGACACGGACACCCTACCCCGAACAAGACACGGACACCCTACCCCGAACAAGACACGGACACCCTACCCCGAACAAGACACGGACACCCTACCCCGAACAAGACCCGGACACCCTACCCCGAACAAGACACGGACACCCTACCCCGAACAAGACCCGGACACCCTACCCCGAACAAGACACGGACACCCTACCCCGAACAAGACACGGACACCCTACCCCGAACAAGACCCAGACACCCTACCCCGAACAAGACCCGGACACCCTACCCCGAGCTAGACCCAGACACCCTACCCCGAACAAGACACGGACACCCTACCCCGAACAAGACCCGGACACCCTACCCCGAACAAGACACGGACACCCTACCCCGAACAAGACACGGACACCCTACCCAGAACAAGACACGGACACCCTACCCCGAACAAGACCCGGACACCCTACCCCGAACCCGATGCCAAACTCGCCCTGAAACCAATTTTCTTTCAGGCGTCGCAATTTAACTCGTTCGTATTTCCTCATTTACGCTGCCAGCCATACAAGGATATTTTCATTAGAACCTAATAGTTAAAAAATTTAATTTAGACGCCCGATTTTTCTTATGTACAGCCCATGGTACAGCCATAGCTCGTTGCGCGGCGCATCCGAGTGCTGTGTACAGCTGCTCAGTCCTGACGGGCTAAAGGGCCGCAACATATTTCCCAGCCGAAATTTTCCAAGCTCAAACTGGTACCCGATCGCAGCTGGGTTGGACTGCAGCAATGCGGGATTAAGTGCCTTGCTCAAGTACACAAATTGTCTCCTAGAGCCAGGACTCGAACCCACGACCTTCCGGTGATAAAGCGGGCGCCCTAGCCGCTAGGCTACAACTCCTTAGAACCAAATAAAGATTCGATAGAAACAAACTTCATTCGAACCAAAAGCGTCACAAACCTGATCTTCAATCAGTACGCGCCACTTGCCCTGGGGATTTTCTCCCCAGAAATGTACGGTGAGAAAGTCCCAGTTTCTGATGCCTTCATCTGATTTGTCAAGTCGCCTAGGCGTCAATAATTGACTCCGGGAGCCTGTCAATTTTATTTTTAAATAATAATACTTGCAAAACTTGCTACTAAAAGTAGAAGTAAGGAAATCGTTTTTCAAGTGTTGCAGTGAATCAAAAACAGGCGTCCTCACCAGCTCCGGATGTTAGATAGATGGCCAGGGCTCCGCGTTCGGGATGGCTGAGGTCAACTCCCAGCTGCACGTGCTCCAGGTGGCGCACCGAGCTCTCGCCCACGTCTAGTTCGCAATGAAGCGGCTCTGATTGGCTGATACGCCTGGCCAATCAGAATAGATCAAGCTGGGTGCGATGTGACTTAGTTCTTGGACTTTATACAGACTGATCAGCTCTCTTGTGTTGAGCTAGTCTTAAACATGCAAATTCCAGACAATAATCAAATCCCATCTAGATGATCTCCTTCAATTTTTTAATCCCATCCTAACGATTTCCCTCCAGACCTAAATCCCTATCTCAATCATCTCCGTATATATTTTATATCCAATCACAATTATCTCCCTCCATAGTTAAATCCAATCACATTAATCTCCCTCCATAGTTAAATCCCATCACAATAATCTCCCTCCATAGTTAAATCCCATCTCAATGATCTCTCAACGTATTTAAATCCTATCTCATTCAAGTTCCTACCAATTCTAATCCTCATTAACTTAAACCATTTTTTCCATTTAGCTAAATTATCTTTAGTTTAAATACATTCAAGAAGGAAACAGATTTCTCAAATCCATTAAAGTACAATCCGAACTCTCACCATCCGTTTTCGCAGTTCCAGCCGCCCAGCTCCACAGCCTCAGCCTCCGGCACCCGCTTCCACTTGGCCCGCTCCGTCAGGCGGATCATTTCTGCCACGTTGAATATCCCGAAGCCGAAGCGGTGGTGATACTGGAGACCCGCGGCATTCCTTCGCCAGCCGGTGTCGCTGCGTCGTCTAAGCGGCCCGGATTGCGATGTCCAGACCACTGCGTGCTGAATGTCTCGCCAGGACAGACCCGGGCTGATTGCGTGGTTTGAGGGGGTGGGGTTTGAGTGAATGGGGTTTGAGTGAATGGGGTTTGAGTGGGTGGGGGTTTGATTGGGTGGGGGTTTGATTGGGTGGCGTTTGAATGGGTGGCGTTTGAATGGGTGGCGTTTGAATGGGTGAGGTTTGAGTGGGTGGGGTTTGAGTGGGTGGGGTTTGAGTGGGTGGGGTTTGAGTGGGTGGGGTTTGAGTGGGTGGGGTTTGAGTGGGTGGGGTTTGAGTGGGTGGGGTTTTGAGTGGGTGGGGGTTTGAGTGGGTGGGTGTTTGAGTGGGTGTGGTATAATTGGGTGGGGTTTGAGTGGGTGGGGGTTTGAGTGGGTGGGGGTTTGAGTGGGTGGGGGTTTGAGTGGGTGGGGGTTTGAGTGAGTGGGGTTTGAGTGGTAGGGGTTTGAGTGGGTGGGGGTTTGAGTGGGTGGGGGTTTGAGTGGATGGGGTTTGAGTGGATGGGGTTTGAATTGTTGGGGTTTGAGTGGGTGGGGGTTTGAGTGGGTGGGGGTTTGAGTGGGTGGGGGTTTGAGTGGGTGGGGGTTTGAGTGGGTGGGGTTTGAGTTGTTGGGTTTTGATGGGTAGGTTTAAATAATTTGAGAGTTTCGAGTCCTTCCAAAGCCTCACTTGGCCTCCAACGCCAGGGCAATCATGCCGGAAACCATCGGCGCCGCGGCTGAAGTCCCGGTGAAGTCCGTGGCGCACTGGTGCCTCAGGTCGGTGGTCACCACCTTCTGCTGGTCGTCTTCGCCGCTTGAATAGGCGGAAGTCAACGCGGCGGGGCAATCCTCGGCGTACCAGGGCGAATCGAGGCTCTGGCTGACGCTGCTGACCGTCAGGGTGTACACGGACGTCGAGTAGCCGTCGTAGTTGCAATTGTCGCCGTTTCCGCCGCCGTTTCCGGATGCCCAAACGTAGACGGCGCCGAGTCCGCCGCGCCCCTGTTCGACGCCGATTCTCAGCGCCTCGCGCGTCAGCTCGAGCGGAGCCTCCAACGTGACGCCGTCGTCGTTGGGGCCCCAGCTAGATGAGTACACGTGCACTCGAGACAGAGCGTGTGTCAAGGCGCGCGCCTCGCGCAAATCGCTGCCGCCAGCCTCCAGTATCTTCACGCCGGCGATGCGGGCGTTGAAGGCGATGCCGACTCCGCAGAGCGAGTTGTTGGCGGTCATGGCAATGACGCCGGAGCAGCGGGTGCCGTGCCTGCGGGATTTTTGGCTAGTTATTGATCATTGCTATGGAGGTGTTTTCTATTGATCGTTGCTATGGAGACGAGTTTTACTGATGGTTACTATGGAGGTGTTTTCTATTGATCGTTGCTATGGAGACGAGTTTTACTGATGGTTACTATGGAGGTGTTTTCTATTGATCGTTGCTATGGAGACGAGTTTTACTGATGGTTACTATGGAGGTGTTTTCTATTGATCGTTGCTATGGAGACGAGTTTTACTGATGGTTACTATGGAGGTGTTTTCTATTGATCGTTGCTATGGAGACGAGTTTTACTGATGGTTACTTTGGAGGTGTTTTCTATTGATCGTTGCTATGGAGACGAGTTTTACTGATAGTTACTTTGGAGGTGTTTTCTATTGATCGTTGCTATGGAGACGAGTTTTACTGATGGTTACTATGGAGGTGTTTTTTATTGATCGTTGCTATGGCAACAAGTTTTACTGATGGTTACTATGGAGGTGTTTTCTATTGATCGTTGCTATGGAGACGAGTTTTACTGATGGTTACTTTGGAGGTGTTTTCTATTGATCGTTGCTATAGAGACGAGTTTTACTGATGGTTACTATGGAGGTGTTTTCTATTGATCGTTGCTATGGAGACGAGTTTTACTGATGGTTACTTTGGAGGTGTTTTCTATTGATCGTTGCTATAGAGACGAGTTTTACTGATGGTTACTATGGAGGTGTTTTTCTATTGATCGTTGCTATGGAGACGAGTTTTACTGATGGTTACTATGGAGGTGTTTTTTATTGATCGTTGCTATGGAAACAAGTTTTACTGATGGTTACTATGGAGGTGTTTTCTATTGATCGCTGCTATGGAAACAAGTTTTACTGATGGTTACTATGGAGGTGTTTTCTATTGATCGTTGCTATGCAAACAAGTTTTACTGATGGTTACTATGGAGGTGTTTTCTATTGATCGTTGCTATGGAAACAAGTTTTACTGATGGTTACTATGGAGGTGTTTTCTATTGATCGTTGCTATGAAAACGAGTTTTACTGATGGTTACTATGGAGGTGTTTTCTATTAATCGTTGCTATGGAGACGAGTTTTACTGATGGTTGCTATGGACTTGTTTTCTATTGATTTTTTTCATGGAGACGATTGCTATCGATGGTTGCTATGGAAATTGTAGTTACTGATCGTTGCTACGCATTTTTGTACTTATGGCGGCTATGAAGTGTTTTCTACTCATCGTTGCTATGGGAATCATTTCTACGGAACTTTTGTCGACTGATACTAGTACTCGTAGTTGCTGTGAAGGTTTTTTTAAATGAAGGTTTCTATGGAATATGTTGTAACCGATGGTTTCTCTTGGTTCTAATGGTTGCAATGGATGGCTCAGTTACTCCTACTTATATATTTTTATTGCTTTTTTCAATAAAAAAAACAATATTTTAAATTATTTTGAGATTCAAGGTACCTATATATTGCGTTTCAAAATGAGTCACTCACCAGCCACCACTTCTGCCTTCCTTTCTAAAATTTGAAATTTATGAAAAATCTTCATAAAATCTCACAAAAAATTGTTCCTGAGATTGGTTTACTCAGTATGGAGTGTGGGTACACGGATATGGAGTGTGGGTTCACGGATATGGAGTGTGGGTTCACGGATATGGAGTGTGGGTTCATAGATATGGAGTGTGGGTTCACGGATATGGAGTGTGGGATCACGGATATGGAGTGTGGGTTCATAGATATGGAGTTTGGGTACACGGATATGGAGCGTGGGCTCACGGATATGGAGTGTGGGTAGCAGGTGCTGATGTGCGACTTACAGCTGCTCCTCGTAATTATAATAGATAGGTTTTGGATCTCTAATGCCTCTTGCGTAATCGTAGCTAAGTTCGGGATCAAAGGCGCCGACCAGGTCCGGATGATCGCTCTCCACTCCGTCGTCAATCACGGCGACTGTGACGCCGCGGCCGGTGAAATTCCGCGCCCAGGCGGCGGCCACGCCCATCAGGTCAAGACGCGGCTCTTGTCGGCTCCCTCTGACGTCGTGCAGGTACCACTGGCGCGGCCAGAACGGGTCGATGAAGGGCTCGGTCGGTGCCGCCTCAAGATTCCCCGATCGGCGATTTTCGTTTGATAACAAGCGGGACGGATTAAATTGGTTTGAGCTGGCTTTTACGCCTTCGTATTGCCAGTCTGGTGGAGTTTGATGCTGGCCCGGAATCTGAGATTGGTTAGCGTAAGGTGTTTGGCGTGGGGTGTTTGGTGTTAGGTGTTTAGTTTGAGATTTTGGATTGCTTGATTCAAGGTGCTTCGCGTGGGGTTTTTAGTGTGCGGTGTTTGCTGAGGTGGTTGTCGTAGAGTGTTTAGCGTAGGGTGTTTAGCGTAGGGTGTTTGCTGAGGTGGTTGTCGTAGGGTGCTTAGCGTAGGGTGTTTAGCGTAGGGTGTTTGCTGAGGTGGTTGTCGTAGGGTGCTTAGCGTAGGGTGTTTAGCGTAGGGTGTTTGCTGAGGTGGTTGTCGTAGGGTGCTTAGCGTAGGGTGTTTAGCGTAGGGTGTTTGCTGAGGTGGTTGTCGTAGGGTGCTTAGCGTAGGGTGTTTAGCGTAGGGTGTTTGCTGAGGTGGTTGTCGTAGGGTGCTTAGCGTACGGTGTTTAGGGTTTGGTGTTTGTTGAAGTGTTTGTTGTAGCGTGTTTGGCGTTGGGTGGTGTTTGATTTGAGGTGCTTTTTGTCCTGATTTCGTATTTTTTGTTGCAATAGTTCCTTGATGGTGTTTTAGAGTAAGCATACATAAATAAAGCCATTACATGAGCTATGTTCTGACCTCGCTCAGCCGTAACAAATCCCTTTTTGTCCTATTAATTGGAATCTGATAGGCAACCCAAGCCACGTCCGGATGCCTTGACAGACTGTGATTGATATTAAAGTGCATCGACTCGGATGGAAAGTGAGTTCCATAGATGCTCCGGTTTGCTGACACATCCGGTAGGCGAAATACGAATTTATTCGTCAGGTAAGGCATCTGAAGCGGTTGCGCATTTAATTTCAGTAATAAAAATTTATTCTGTCAGTAATTTATTGACATCGATAGATTACGCAACTCGCACCTTGCCTTCGTTGATCAGTCCGTGAGAATCGGCCACCCACTGAGCCACCTGGCTGCCGCCGTTAATTTGGGCCACCCAAACGTGCTGAAAAAATTTTGTGCCGAAAATTTCTGCGGTTGTGTGGGAGATTCTGAGAGCGTCAGGTGGGCTATAAATTGCGACACTCACCTCCTTGCACTGGACAACAAGGAACAGACTCCATGCCAACGTGAACAATTTGAACACTGCGTACATTTGCTCATACGTATTGGCACTCAAAATTTCAGTGATAAAATTGCAGATTTGCTTTGACTGAATGCCTTATTTTCCCCAATTCATTTTATATCCCGCTTCGCTTCAGTTCCCCAAATCAGCGACAGCAAGTCAAATATGGCAGTTTTTCTCCCGATTGATCAGTACCTTTGAAACAAGAAAACTCAGCTCGTTCTTCTTTTGCTATTGACAAGTTAAGAAGTTTGTTTGATCAGTTGCAGGTTTAGCCCCAGGTGCTGCGCATTCAAGATTCGATTTTTCCCAAACTGATTCTAAAAATAGTTTCTATGAAGTGAAGATAAACTTCACTCGCTTTGTTGAGACTTGCGATGCTTTTACGGTTAGTACTACTTATACAAAGTTAGTAGTATGTTGACGCCTTGATAAATAATTATTATTGCAGTTTTTTGCCGTCAGAATATATAATCTCCAAATCTTTATTCCTATGAAACTTGGAATTTCAAAAAGCAGAAGCTCTTAGCACTCACAAGCACATTGTGGCTTCAAGAAGAACAGTTCGCCCTGAGAGTTAGCCAAAGACAAACAAATCACTGCAGGTAGGGTTAAGAAAGTTTGCTCAACGGACTCCACACTGACCAATTCGAAACTATGTAGCTAGTAAGAAGGCCCAACTTCTCAGGATTAGGCAACTGTGGCGCTGCCTCGGGGGTACTCCCCAAACCCCCCGCACATGCCCCCTTATCATCCAGTAGATTGCGCAAGTTTGGCCGAGCAAAATCCTGATGGATGGGCTGGCAAGCTACAGCGAGACCATAGCATCATAGAAGAATTTTCCCAATCTCATCCATCAACATTAAGCCTCCGCATCCTCCCCCCGAGGGGGCCGGGGATGGGCTTGGGAGGCGTCCCGCCAGACAAGGAGAGCACAAGAAGGGGAAGTGTATGGAACTGGGAGAATTAGGCAGTGGCGGACAGCTGGCGCAGTCAAGTGTGCGGTTGCGCGATGGCCTGAGTCAAGTGGAAGGGATTTGATAAAAACGGGAGCAGGGCCCGGTGAGATGCATGCTACCCCCTCCCCCCTCGCCCGTGGCATTCATCCGCGCAATCCGTCAACAATCCATCAATCTGAGAGGCCACGGCCAAGATCCGCTGAAAGCCTCATCCGCTCCTTCCCCCCCCCCCCCCGGCAGCCGCCGACACACTGGGCAGGCAAACCCATTCACCCGTAGCCCTTAGTCTTTATCAGGCAATCCTTCGACATTCCCGGTTGCAGCTTTGACAGCTGATGCTGATTGACAGCCGGGTTATCTGGCCTGGCTAAAAGCGTGGAGGAGGGCGCGCCGGGTCGGCCTAGTTGCCTTCCCAGGTTGTATTAGATTCTTTCTTAGGAGAAATTTCCCAACAGAGTGGAAGTTTTGGGGAGGAAAGAATTAACCACCTGGGACAGCGGCGCAAGAGACGGCGAAAGAATTTTCTGGCAAAAGCAAAGTTTAGCCAATTCCTAAAGTGCTTTCGGCGAGGTACCCCCCCCCCTGATTACGCGGATGCAGGAGCAGCAAAAAAGTCGCACAAAGCAAGGAAGCTTCAGGTCATTAGCTGAAGGAGGCCAGCCATGTCCAGTCGCGATCTGCTGCACCAACGGGGAAAAGTGCTTCGTCGTTTCTTTTCTTCTTTTCTTCTTTTTTAGAATGAAAAAAAATCTTTTTGTTTCGAGGGTTTTGACAGCCTTTACAGCTGGCTACTTCCCCAGGGGCGGGAGGAGAAAATGTAAGGATCCAATTGTACCGCTAGTTCGCCTAATTAACCAACATAGTGTCTGATAGTCAATGCACATCCGGACTGAATCATGTTAATCGATTTTATCACGAAATGATTCATCAATCCTGACTTGATCAGCACGATAGACGTTTGATTGACAGCTACTAGAAATTTGTTATTACTAGGATGGTAAAACAATGCCCAAAATAGGAACTCATTTGAAAACCAGCTGTGAAACTTGAACCACACTCACCAAGGGCCAATTACTGCAGTGCCAAGAGCTGATTGGCTGCCAAGCGGCAACCTCCCCAATCTCGCCCGCCCCAAAAAACCCCGGGCCCATCGGCCAATTCAACATGCCCAGCGACAGGTCTTGCCCTTAACCCTCGTGCAGGCTGAGATCGGAACAATTTTTGACAGTTTTCAACGCAGCTCCGTTTGATGTCATGAAGTCGCAGGAGTCAGAGTCGGCTGACGCAGAAAGCGCCGATCCTGCGGCGTTGGCGGCGGCTGCGGCGGCAGCAGCCGAGGCGGCGTCCCAGGGATCTGGAGTTCGATTCTGGCGAATCCGACGGTTGAACTGCGTCTTCGTGGTTGCCATGGCAGTGCTAGGCTCCTTCATGGCCTCTTGTCCCTACGTGGATGGGTGAGGATCTTGCGGTTAGATTGCGGTCATAATATGCAGGGAGAATGTAAGGAGTATGAAGGGAGAATGTAAGGAGTATGAAGGGAGAATGTAAGGAGTATGCAGGGAGAATGTAAGGAGTATGAAGGGAGAATGTAAGGAGTATGAAGGGAGAATGTAAGGAGTATGAAGGGAGAATGTAAGGAGTATGAAGGGAGAATGTACAGGAGTATGAAGGGAGAATGTACAGGAGTATGAAGGGAGAATGTAAGGAGTATGAAGGGAGAATGTACAAGAGTATGAAGGGAGAATGTACAGGAGTATGCAGGGAGAATGTAAGGAGTATGCAGGGAGAATGTAAGGAGTATGAAGGGAGAATGTAAGGAGTATGCAGGGAGAATGTAAGGAGTATGAAGGGAGAATGTAAGGAGTATGAAGGGAGAATGTAAGGAGTATGAAGGGAGAATGTACAGGAGTATGAAGGGAGAATGTACAGGAGTATGCAGGGAGAATGTACAGGAGTATGCAGGGAGAATGTACAGGAGTATTAAGGGAGAATGTACAGGAGTATGAAGGGAGAATGTAAGGAGTATGAAGGGAGAATGTACAGGAGTATGAAGGGAGAATGTACAGGAGTATGAAGGGAGAATGTAAGGAGTATGAAGGGAGAACGTAAGGAGTATGAAGGGAGAACGTAAGGAGTATGAAGGGAGAATGTACAGGAGTATGAAGGGAGAATGTAAGGAGTATGAAGGGAGAATGTAAGGAGTATGCAGGGAGAATGTAAGGAGTATGAAGGGAGAATGTACAGGAGTATGAAGGGAGAATGTACAGGAGTATGCAGGGAGAATGTAAGGAGTATGAAGGGAGAATGTAAGGAGTATGAAGGGAGAATGTACAGGAGTATGAAGGGAGAATGTACAGGAGTATGAAGGGAGAATGTACAGGAGTATGCAGGGAGAATGTAAGGAGTATGAAGGGAGAATGTACAGGAGTATGAAGGGAGAATGTACAGGAGTATGCAGGGAGAATGTACAGGAGTATTAAGGGAGAATGTACAGGAGTATGAAGGGAGAATGTAAGGAGTATGAAGGGAGAATGTACAGGAGTATGAAGGGAGAATGTACAGGAGTATGAAGGGAGAATGTAAGGAGTATGAAGGGAGAACGTAAGGAGTATGAAGGGAGAACGTAAGGAGTATGAAGGGAGAATGTAAGGAGTATGAATGGAGAATGTACGGAGTATGAATGGAGAATGTACGGAGTATGAATGGAGAATGTACGGAGTATGAGGGGTGAATCTGGGAATATTATAAGGACAGTACAAATAGATTATCGGGAGAATATAGGGAAATTAGTAGGGAATGTAGCTGAAGGATAAAATTAAGGATGAACCTAGGTACCCGTACAGGAAAGATGTAGCAAAGCACAATGGAGGCTGGAGCAAAGAATGATCAAGGAAATTCAAATTTATGATAAGAAGAAATCTGGCAATGATCAAAAAATTATTATCCAATAATCCCCACGCAAACTGCAGAAGGGTGTTCGGCTACAAGAGTTCCGGCAGGCGTGAAGCAGGCGGCGGAAGCAACGAGTTGAATGCACAAACGTTTCTACACTTTCTCACCACCGGACGGGAGGCGATGTGCGGTGGCGGCGTCGGCGGGGTCGGCCTCCTCCCCGGTGGAGGCGGTCTGTCGCTGCTGGGAAGTCGTCAGCTCGCGTACTGCCGCGAGGCCAGCCTGTCAGATCAGTTCGTTCATATCGGCCTGTCCAACGGTTACAAGATCTGTCAGTCAATGTTTCGCAATGAGCGCTGGAATTGCACGTTCGCCGCACCGTTTCTCAACTCGGGTGAGTCGCATTCACCATGGACTCGCACTGGTTGCTAGGGCCAAGTATTAGCAAAATAATGTAGGAAAACATTTGGAAAAAAGTTACAAAGCCACAAAATTATACAGAGACCCACAAAAACTAACCCACATATCAATAGACTGGTCAACATACAACTTATTTATCCATAGAAAAGTACAGAAAGTTATAGGCAACCATAGACAGTCATAGGCAACCATAAACAGTCATAGGCAACCATGACAGTCACAGACAACCATAAACAGTCATGGACAACCATAGACAGTCATAGGCAACCATAAACAGCCATAGGCAACCATAGACAGCCAATCACACGAAGCCATAGACAGCCAATCCCACGAAGCCATAGACAGCCAATCACACGAAGCCATAGACAGCCAATCACACGAAGCCATAGACAGCCAATCACACACAGCCATAGACAGCCAATCACACACAGTCATAGACAACCATCTTGAAAAGGAACACTCGACAATCCATTCCCCATCAACCCAACTCATCCATGTCGCAGGCTACCCCCAAGCGGCATTTGTCTGGGCCATCTCTGTTAGCAAAGCCATCGAGGAGCTGGTGATGGCCTGCCGTCGCGGCGTCCCGGGCCTCGACTGTCCGTGCCATCAGACGCCTCGACAGCGCAGCGGCCGGCGCAGACAACGTCAGGATCAAAATCGGCGCCAGAATCGGCGCAAGAATCGACGGCGCCGCCTGGAGGAAGATCGACAGGACCGGCCGCGGCGCAGCATCGCGCTAGGAAAGGAGCAGCTGAAGATGCTGAACCCGGAAAAGATCAGCGAGAAGTACGGCAACCTGAACGTGCCCACCTGCGACGACAATATCGCACTGGCTAGTCAGCGGGTTCGCCAGTTTTTCAGCGACTCGCGCGGCTTCTCGACCCGATATGTTGTTCATCGAGATGGTCAACTTTCATAACAGACGAGCGGGACACATTGTGAGGACCGCTAATAGTTGCAATTTAAAGCGATTCTATTTCATTTTTGTTTCTCAAACAGTTAAATACGGCAAAGGAAGTTTATTTATTTTACTTGTATTTAGACACCTGAACATTGGGGGCGAGTGGCTCGGCGGTCTAGCGCGTCTGCCTTGTGTGCCACTGGTCCAGGTTCGACCCCGCGTTGTAGGTTGGCTATTCTCCCTAGCGCGGTTTCATGTGCAGGGTCACATTTATTTGGGGCCTTGTGCACGATTTGGTTGGGCAATGGGCCAGTTGTGCAATTTATGGCCATGAGGGCAACCCCCAAGGCATAGAGAGTGTACATGCCTGGAATTACCGGCTTGTACACCCTATGTGAGTGCGTGACTGGGTGCCGGCCTGTGTGTGTGTGTATATGACTGTATACCGTATTTAGTGTGACTGAACGCGCTTCAGGAGCCAGCGCAATCGACAGTAATGCCCATTCGCTGGTTGTGGGACGATGTCGCTTCAAGCGTCAAGGTGCCTGCAACCTCCTGCAGATTTAGCTTTTAGCTTTAGACACCTGAGCATTCGATCAAAATTTCCTGCTAGGTCATGACAACAGTTCTGAAGAGGCTGCAACACCCAACAAAAATTTTCCCAGCTCACGCTGGTACCCGATCTCAGCTGGTTGGACTGAAGCAATCTAAGATTAAGTGCGTTGCTCAAGGGCACAAGATGTCAAATAAAGTAACCCCAATGTTGTCTTAACCGACAATAAAAGTACACAAAAACTGATGCATAATCTGAAACGCCGACTGGCAGGTGGTGAAGCGAAGCCGGGTCAGCATCTGCAACTGTCTGGGCATCTCGGGCTCCTGTTCCAAGCGAATCTGCATCAAAGGCCTGCGCCGGCATTCCCGCCGAATCGAGAGCAACCTGCAGAAATTATTCATCAAGTCGAAGCACGTCCTGCCGCCTGCGGTTCTCCAGCAGCGCCTGTCATCGAGTTCGTCAACCTCCTCCGCCGCAGCCGACGATGTCCGAGCTCGAGACATCGTCCGGCGCCGCCTGAGCTCGCACCTGTTCTATCACGACGAACGAAATCGACGGGCAAGGCGAGTCCGCAAGAAGCTGCTGGCCTACACGAACCGGCCGCCGGATTTTTGCCAACGCAACGAGCTGGCCGGCTACTATGGAGTGGACGAGCGATTGTGCAACGTGAGCGTCCCAGTCACGGATCACCGGTCCTGCACGCACCTGTGCTGCGGCGACCGCAACCACCGAGTTGAGTATCACTACAAGACTGACTGGTGCAACTGCGCCATGCGCTACAACCCAATCAAAGTTGTCTGCCAGCGATGCGAGCAGCAAATTGAGCTGCACAG
Source organism: Macrostomum cliftonense (assembly GCA_950096795.1). Taxonomy (NCBI): domain Eukaryota; kingdom Metazoa; phylum Platyhelminthes; family Macrostomidae; genus Macrostomum; species Macrostomum cliftonense. Next base: position 23,991 of record CATNEM010000240.1, on the reverse strand, counting down.
GTGCCTGGTTCGACGGGTGTTCACCTAGGCCGTTTGACACTCTGCCCAGGCCCATGGAGAGCTCCTCCGCTTCCGTCACTTATAAACCTGCCTGCCCATCTCTAGGATCAGGACCCAACCCAGGAACAGATCTGAGTCACCAGGGGAACAAACTACAGGGATTCCCCTGAAATTTTATTTAATATTCAAAGAGATTCTTTTTCTCGACCAGATATCCCAACTAAACGGCCATCCTTGCATCTAGGATCAAATGGGCAGAGGCGGCCCATTCCATTGTTTAGTCTTCTCTACCTCATCAGCTATCGAATGCACTTGACTGACTGTGAGAATGCCGCTGTAAATACAGAATACAAATGCAGACAGTTGCAGACAGACTGAGCGACTATCGAAAAACTGCATGCGCAGCTTCGCCCTCAGCTATTTAATTGTTGCACCCGTAAATTTTGCACAGCCAGAATTTGATTACGATAATCAGCATCTAGAGCTTTAAGCCGCTTGCGTTTTTATATAGTCTCTTAGGGCCACTCCGTGTGCGTGTTAATTTCTGCACATACTGTGGCTTCTGCCTGAGCACTTTGCTCTTACTAATGTTTGCGAAAGCTGTTCACTGCTTTTATGTTTATTATTCTACGGAAAAATACAGCTGCACATGGCCAGCATGCTGGGAACGTTTACCATTGCAGAGAATCCAGCTGGTCACTCTGAAATGCACAAATTTTGAGGGGCTTGCATTTGTAACAGCTTTTCCTTTTAACACGAAAATCTATCTATCTATCTATCCATGACTTAATGTATTCTGTGTTAAGGTCTTTCCCCATAGCAACTATAATAGCTATACCCATTCCGCTTTTTTCTTCGACGCTAGAATCGTTTAGGCCTGGCCTGAGGACCGAGCATGTGGGAACTCACCCAGCCGGTTCCTCAGATCTCAACATCCCCCCTCTCTATTCCGGATCGGCAGAGAAAAATCTCCATATTTTTCTTATTGCTACCAATCATTTATCGATCAAGAGGATTGCTGCATTTTTAAGTGGTCTAAAACTTTGCCAAATCAAGTAAAAACTAATGCTTCATTACACTTCTGGGACAAATATGCTTCCCTGCGTACCCTGGTGTTTTCCCCTCTCAACGAATTAGGGAGAATGGCCCATAGCAGAAAGGCTTCTAGATTATCTGGGATACGATGCATGAAAAGACTCAAGAGTAGACACCGAGATAGACAGAGCTGTGAGATAGACACCGAGACAGGGATGGGAGATAGACACCGAGACAGGGATGAGAGATAGACACCGAGACAGGGATGGGAGGTAGACACCGAGACAGGGATGGGAGGTAGACACCGAGACAGGGATGGGAGGTAGACACCGAGACAGGGATGGGAGGTAGACACCGAGACAGGGATGGGAGGTAGACACCGAGACAGGTATGAGAGGTAGACACCGAGACAGAGATGGGAGGTAGACACCGAGACAGATGGGAGGTAGATACCGAGACAGGGATGAGAGGTAGACACTGAGACAGGGATGGGAGATAGACACCGAGACAGACAGGGATGGGAGATAGACACCGAGACAGGGATGGGAGGTAGAAACCGAGACAGGGATGGGAGGTAGACACCGAGACAGGAATGGGAGATAGACACCGAGACAGGGATGGGAGGTAGACACCGAGACAGGGATGGGAGGTAGACACCGAGACAAGGATGGGAGGTAGACACCGAGACAGGGATGGGAGGTAGACACCGAGACAGATGGGAGGTAGATACCGAGACAGGGATGAGAGGTAGACACTGAGACAGGGATGGGAGATAGACACCGAGACAGACAGGGATGGGAGATAGACACTGAGACAAAGATGAAGCGCAGACTTAAAGATAAGCAGACAAATACAGACACGGAGCTGACAGTCGCAATAATTCGAGCTGGGCCAATTATGAATTGAGCAAAAGCCGAATCGGCACGGCGACCCCAACGCACCAGACCCATCAATCAGTCTGGGAATACGAAGTCTGTTTGTGTACCACGTCTGACGCTTTCGTGTTTAGATCTATCGGAGTGAAGGGGCGAGGGAGGGAGACAGAGGCCGCTCTGAGGTCTGTTTGCCTAAGCGAGTGCCGCACAGCTCCCATTTCCAATGCTCCTTGGCCAAAATGCGGTTGGCTAACTGTGTTTTTCTTTCCGTCATTCTTTCTCCTCGACTATCCGTTTCCCTTCAGGAAAGTTGTGCAAGTTTCCGGCCTTAGCTAAGCCCGATAGCAAAACAAGGAATTCGCGTTCGGGCTTTGTAAGGAATGGTGGCTAAAAGAAAATTGCTCGTTCGCTCTGTGTGTGTGTGTGTGTGTGTGTGTGTGTGTGTGCCACCCCAAAACCCACCCGGCGAAAGTCAACAGTCTGACCCGCCTCGACTGCCTCAGGTTTCGGCTTGGGGGTTGGAAGTAAAGCCTTGACAGGCTTCTTTTGATTGACACCTGCCAATCCGGTAGAACTCGCTGACAGAGCCGAGATTTCAGTTTGACGCGAGGCTAAAGAAAAAAAGAATGAAAGATATAAAGAGACAGATTGATGGATGAAAGGCTGACCCCAGCCTGGCAGCTTTAACTGTCTGCGTAGGCTCCACAGCCCACCCCGCTTGTGTTTGTCCACTCACTCTGCATACGAGTAGAATGATAAAAAGAAAAGGCAGAGCCCGCATTGCAATCTTCTTCTGGCAATGTATGCGTTCGCTGTGATTGCATAATTCTCTGACAACGTTCGGTCATTCGACCAGGCGAAGTGAACAAAATAATGGACAGTTCGTGTCATTTTTTAAAAAACCTAGCTATGTCTTTCAGTGGAAGTCTAATTTTATTAAATTAGAAGCCGATGAGTATAGTAGAAAATTTCACATCCTGCCTGTCTAATGCACCTGATGCCTTAGATTCAAATTGGCATTGACAGCTAGTAGCTTTCTCGCTGATCCAGCGAACAAATCTCTTGTTAAACAGGGATTCTTGCATCTAGCCAATGCCCGCTATACAAGATCTGTTCCCTAATTTTCCTCTGAGGACTTCCCGCTGACATTCTAGAATATTCGGCCTATCTGGGGATGTAGAGAGAGCGTTAGGGAAGCCTTGTCTTGTATTCCGAATGCAGCACAGGCCCTTCCGACAGCTGTCAATCACCGATCCCCATTTGACTCTCCCCCTTCCGCACGCATACACACAACATGAACTTGTGCGCCTATGCTAAAAAATTGTTCAATCACTAGGATCCGAAACTTGCCAAGGCAGAAAAGAACACGTGAATTTGTTCAATAACAGATGCTCTGCCATTGTCTAATTTGGTTTGTTTCAACTCTAGTTGAGAAAGTCAATAATTAAACATTCGTAGTACTTCGAATGATTGCTGTCGCTGCCTACTTTAAGTAGGATATTTACTTTCCAGTATCTAGCTTGCATGTCGCGAGCAAGGACACCTTAAGTAGAAGGACGGGACACTTCGTTTCTTGGAATGTTTTTGAAGTCCAATTTTCGTGAAAAAAATACATAGCGGAGATAGGAAATTTGCTGTTTTACGAAATAAAATTCAAGATTGCGCTCGATTGGAAGCAGATGCAAATATCATATTTTAATAATTCAAAGGTATTTTAGCAGCTGCGCAGGTTATGATCCTCTTCTAGTCAAGTCTGTTTTATTCAAAGAACATTTCTATCAATCAGTATTTTGGATAAATTTGCTGGTCCAGTCACATGTCAATGTCCGATTCTCTCTGGATTGGCTATTTGTCATTTAGTAGTTTTTTTTACGAAAGTGAATCAATATAAAAAATAATAGAAAGATCTATCCTTCACAAATCAAGACGTATTTGCAGACGAAAAACTGAAAATTTCGTACCTCCGTCAAAGCCATAGATAAGTTTCCCGTTCGCTTTTTTATTCAGCATGATTTTCCCAATCAGAAGGCTACTGCCCGATTGAAAATCCCACCAAACGGGAGGAGAAAAAAATCTAGAAAAAATTCTAAAAAATGAGCTCATCTGACGCCGATGAGTATTTCGTCCTGATTGGACCGCCATCCCCGGACGCTAACACGAATGCAAACGAGAGCAGCGGAGTTTCAGATGCGTCAATCGGAGGAGTCGGCGGTGGGGGCAGCTCGCAGCGCTTGGAGTGCGGCTGTCCGCCTTATCGACCTCGGTTAACAGACGTCCAAAGCGTTGTGGCCAGCGTCAGTTTATCCCACACCGTAGTGCAAGATCCCAATCGGGTCCTGGCCCAGCTGCCTAGGCATCGCAAGAGTCCGGAGGAGCGGCTATTCCTGCTGGATGCGTGGCTCCGCCGGCCGGCTCTGTACTACACCAGCGAGCTCATTCACGCCTTCATTGACGCGTTCGCCCCGATGCGTCTACAGGCTGGCAAGAGGCTCATTCGCGAGCGGGACGCCATCAAGCACTGCCACCTGGTGTACAAGGGTCAGCTGAAGGCGTTGCGCAATCATCCATCGCCATGCGGCCTGCAGTACCACACCGGCGTGCTGGAGTCCGGTGCCGAGCTGTTCTCCGATCCGTTGTGTCTCGGCCAGGTGTCGCAGTTCAGCTACGTGGCCGCCGAGGATTCGCTGCTGTTCTCCTTAGGCCTGAAGGATCTCGGCAGCTTGAACGCTGCGGCCAACGAAATCCGTAGGGGCGCCTTTCTAGAGTGCCTGCGCAGCATTAAGTACCTTCGACCGCTGCCCGCTAGGGAGATGCACGCCCTGGCCGAGAGCTGGGACGAGCCGCTTAAGGTTTGGTTGGCCAGTTCGCGCCTAACTTCTCATGATTCTCAACTATTCAGGGCAATCAATATGTTCAAGAGCACAGATTCTTGTGAGCTTGTGATCGGCACGACTTATCATGAAATAAGCCTTACGACACCTCTAAATGTCTCGAATTTTCCTTCTCTTTTTTATTGCATTGATAAAAAATATTTAACTACTAACAGTAGGCACGCAAATTCGCCACTACACAGACGTTCGATTACGAAGCTGGCTACGTGCTGCAGGAGGAAGGCTCCGTGCCGGACCGGCTGTACTGCATCCTGCAGGGCGGCGTCAGCCTCACCGACTCGCGCGGCTTCTCGGCCCGCCGCGGCGCCGGTCAGACTGTCTGCTGTCAGGCGCTGCTCCGTCTGCCATCCCCCTACACGGCCACAGTGGAGGAATTGTCAACTCTGGTTAGTCTGGAGGTCGGCCTGTGCCCGAGGTCCATCTCCAACCAGCTGATGGAGGATCCCGAAGCTCTGGAACGCGCCGCCGAGGAGCTTCGTTCTGAATTGGCTCGCGACGAAGAGGAAGCCGCGGCAGCGGCGGCCGCCGCAGTCGATCTCGAGCAAATAGCTGAAGCTGCCGCAGCAGCCGAAGCGGAACAGGCTCGAAGTCGGTTGAACCTGCCAGCGGTTCATCGACGCTCAGTACTGCGTCTGTGCCGAATACCGCAACTCAGTGGCCTCCTGCGACCAACGGAGCTTGACAGCTTGTTCGGCGATCGGGTACAGATGGCCACGCACATTCTGACTAGACAGAAAAACGACTGCCTGTACGCTGAAGGCATTGACTACGCAAAGTATGTGTACGTTGTGCTCGAGGGTGAGTTGCGTGAGACAGCCCCTGTTGGGCCGCACGGCTCCCACGCCCTGCTGAACGTTATCAGGCGAGGCGGCTGCGCGTGCTTGGAGTCGCTTCTACTGCAGAGCGCCTGCCTGTGCCAGCGCTCAGCCTACGCCAACACGGCCTGCACGGTGGTTGCGCTCGATGTAGACGCTATGGAAGAGGCTCTCTGTCGCAGTTTCATCTCAGTGATGAAGCGTCGAACCGAGACTTTTCGTCAAAGTGTTGGAGCCGCTCAGCTGACCGCTGTCGATGATGATCGGGCCTTCCGCGACGAGGTTTTCCCGCCAACCAGGGAGGAATTTATGCAGGGCAGCAGCGAGCGGTGTGGAGTCGGGGGCCTGCCAACCGGTCGAGATGAGCTGACCTTCAAGGCGCTAGCAGTGATGCGTCTCGTCGCGGCGCAGATTCGTCAGCTGTTGGAGCCGCTTGGCGACGATGTTCTGACTGCCAGCGAGCTGCGCTCCCTGCGGCTCTGCCATCGGGCTGTCATTATAGGCGGCCGGGGCGGCGGTAGCTACTCGGACGGCGAGCTGATGGTCACTGAGGAGGCCTCGCGGCGGCGCATAATATACTTCCTGCAGAGCGGCGAAGCTGAGGTATCGCACACTACACGCTGCGGTGGCGGCAGCGGCTGCATCTTGCAGGTGCGATGCTGTAGGTGCGCTCTTGTACTCTAAGAAATTCGTGTGTGAAACAATCGACAAAAACTCGCGCAATTGCAGGAGCGCCCAGAGACTCGTCCAGCGGGCAGCCTGCTGTGCCCGGAGCAGCTGTTCCTGCCGGCCGTGTGCTGCTACGAGGCTCGCGCTAAACAGGACGGCACGGAGCTAGCCCTGGTCAATCAGCACGTCCTGGAAACGGCCATCGGCTGCGAATTTCGCGAAGTTTTTCTACGACGACCGGAAGCGTTCCGGGCCTACCTGACGGCCAGGTATCCGGGCGTTACGGAGGCGGACCTGCAAGTGTTGACAACACCGGCGACCGCGGAATCTTCAGCGGCTGGTCGAGTCTGCGCCTTCGGCTTGGAGGCGCTGATGTGCCATCCGCAGGTTGGCCGGCTGTTCACCGATCGGGAGCTACAGCGGCTGAAGGCCAGCCAAGCCAGCGTCATGTCATGCATCGATGCTAAGCAGCCCAATCAGAGCATCTTCCTCGAGGTTCGGCACATTGTTCTCATATTTTTGTTCAGATAAAAATCAGCCATTTTGCATTCGCAATGTCTGTTCGCCACAGGCCACATGTTTATATTTGGAACACAGATTTTTCTGTGTTCTGCCTCGCCACTTCTGATGTTTGCGTATTCCGCTTGGCCAGGTCTGATGTTTTTGTGTGTTCTGCTTCGCTACTTCTGATGTTTGTGTGTTCTGCTTCGCTACTTCTGATGTTTGTGTGTTCTGCCTCGCCACTTCTGATGTTTGTGTGTTCTCCTTTGCCACTTCTGATGTTTTTTATGCGACTCTTCAAGCTTGGCAGAATTTTGAGTGTTTTGCTTCTTAACTGATGAAATTTCGGGAAATCCCGACTCATTATCCTCTTAGTATTGATGTCAAAATATGAGTATTTGAAATTTCGGAGCTCCCAACATCTTCGCGCTGAGCACACTTTGACCACCAAGTTCACTCTTCTCAAATCGGTACACGCCAGGGCTCCGACCAGATCACCAGCCTGTTCATCGTCTACTCCGGTCGCGTCACCAGCTCGGCAACGCCCGGGCCCAACCGGCCCAGCCAGCTGCTTGACACACACGAATCCGGCGAGCTGGTTGGCACTGAAGCTCTGCTCCGCCAAGGCCTGCGCTCGACCTCGGCCTACGCCGCCTCAGCAGCTGAGCTGATCGTCGTGCCAGTCGAAAAGATTGAAGCCGCCGTTGGCACGCCCGGTGTCCGAGCTGCTAGCCAGGGACCAAGACGTCGCTCTCTCCCTGTTCCGTCGGATCTTCCAGCCGGGCGTGCCGTTGCCCCGCGACGGCTGGCGTCCGGGCGTCGATCCTCAGCGACTCCTCTCGCTACAGTCGGCCGCGACGTCGGCTGCCAGCGCCGACAGCTGTCGCCGCCGTATGCGCGGCCGTCACCTGAGAGTTGAAGCGGAGATTCTACGAGAAGCGGAGGGCTGCAGTCGGGTCAGCAACGAGTTCTCCATCAGCCTGAGCCAGATTGAGGGACAAACAGAGCTCCTAGGCTTCGCCGTGGAGTGTTGTTGTCGGCCTCATGAATGCAAGCTGGTGAGGAGTATACTTTACAATTTATTCAATAAACAGTTCTACAATCTAAATTCAATTACTAAAATATACGTAACGCCGCTAATAGAGGCCAAATTAAAAAAAATTCATTCAATTTTTTTCGAAATCATTTTCAAGCCTCTACTAGCAGTAGTAGTTAGTAAAAGAAGTTAAACATTTCTCAGCCATTGAGTGATTGCGCGTCGCATTAACATGCAATGTATTTGACAAAGGGATATTTATAGCAGCTAGATACAGCCAGAATGTTTAAACTTGCAGAGGTGTGTGCGCGAGCGAGTGCGTGCATTCGCTCAAAATCTAACGACAACGATTTTGATTTTCGTATGAAAAAAATATCACAAGAGAAATATCGAAATAAAGTCAGCGGATCAAAGTGCATTTCTGTGGGTGTTAAAAGGGCTTCACGGACTCTACAGGTGCTTCGGGAGCGATAGATATTACAGAAGAAATCATTTTTGACGAGTGCGCGACAAAAAATATTTTAATCATGGTCGATTGCGAGAGATGTCAGCTGCTGTATTGCTGTCATTGTCATTGTCAAACTGTCACTTTCAGCTTGTGGACACGGGGTGAGGAATTGCAGACTATCTCTCCAGTGTAGAGAGCCCTTACTCTTCTGATTAGTGAAGCAATTTCGGTATACTGCTACAATCTCAAGTACACCGATGCAGTACTGTAGCCTGCTCAAAATAATCTACTGGCGCTCTCCACTTTCAAGGAAACAGCTGCAAGAAAATATTATTTCAGCGGAAAGAGGAACATTCGGTGGTAGGGGGGGGGGGAGGAGTGGCAGAAGCGCGCCTGGTTCAGCTGGTGCTGGTTCTGCCGGCCCGTCTGCTTGAAACGATGGCCACTTCCGGGTCTGCGGATGCGGCGGCGGTGGCAGCGGCGGCTCCCGAGACGGAGGCGGTCCGGGCAGCTGAGGACGGCAGGACACCCATGGGGATGCTGTCCCTGGGCGGTACGCTCGAGTACATGGTTGGCCGATTGTCGATTGATGGCCGGCTCAGCCGATTGTTGCGAAGTCCCCGACGGTCGAGGGACTTGCGGACTAAAGCCGCGACCTGGGGGTTGGAGAGCGATGCCCTGACTTGATAGAATTGAGGAAAATCTGGGACTTCCTGTAGGCTTTTCAAATAGTCAGTCAGATAAATTCATTCAGCACCATACAATGAGTTGGGTTTAACAATGCAACTAACTTGACGCAGATTTCTTCTACTTCCTAATTGAATAATATTCCTTCATTAAACATTTAAGAGAAGGAAACGATTCTCTTCTAATGGAAGAAAAAAAATTATTAATTTTCATTTCTGTTCGGTTTCAAGGAATAGAATATTTCGAAAGTAACTGTTTATGAATCGTGAATAGTGGAAAATTATGGAAATGATATTCCCGTAGGAACTAAGATCGCAGCAGGATGAATTCAAGCTAACTCGAATCATTTGACAACCACTCGAAGATACACTTGACTCGATGGGGATGGAGACGAGTGGGCCTAATGAAGGCGGAATTCAACCGTGATCTGGCTGATTCGTGCGATAGTAAATATATAATATCCTACTGGATATTGGTTAAATTGGTTAAGGATATTGAAATGTATTCCACGAATGCAGGGAGCGGAGATTATTGACTTGATTCGCGGAGATTATAAGTAATCTCCGCTTCCTATCAGTTTTGTCTATGGCAGCGGAGATTACTTAGTAAGAATCTCCGCTAGCAAAACACTTGCGAGATAGACAAGGCGTACAGGCAGAGTGGAATACATATCACATTTCTACTTCAAGCTAAATCAAACTAAGCTAGACTTGATTTTCTAAGCGTTATTGAATGGAAATATTACAAAAAAACAAGATGACAAAATGTCGCTCACCTCATTATTGCCAAAGCAGAACACGATGGCCACAATGGCTCCATGCGAGCCCCGCAGGCTAGCCTTGGCGATGCGGTAGGCAATGATGCCGGCGTTGACTCTGCGGTCCTGTCTGTACATCATCAGCAGCCACTGAAGGCCGAACAGTGGCACCAGGATGCAGGTCGCTTTGAATGCCCGTCTTGAAGGAAGTTTGAAAAAACGGGTGCGTTTCTCAGCGCAACGAGTTAAAATGATCATTTTTTATATTCTTGGAAAATGTGAATAAACCCCTGGAGATACTCAAGGGATTTTGTTTCAAGCTCTGTAATTAACTATAGATGGACATGCTAAATATTAGTCTATTCAATAGGCAATAATTACTTGTTTTAAGAATCATAATTATATTAATTAGCTTGTTCTTCAGTTGGATGACTATGAGAATACGACAAAATTAGTACATATTTGTTATTTCGTGTCTTCAAAGAATCATCAACTATTACATTAGCTGCTTACCTGTAGTTGTTCGTGTCATTCGGATTAGAGTTGAGTTTTCTTAGTAAAATGCGAAGTATGTTAACGAAGAATATCACGTTTAGCTGAAAAAATGAAAGTGATTAGAGTGGTACAAAGATTGCGTACTATGGAGAGTAACAATGCAATAGAAATCCAATCAATATTGGTGACAGAAACTTACTAGAATGCAAAGCAGATTCGCGCCGTCCTTCAGCCACTCCAGCTGATTCGCATCGGATATCCAACATCTGAGAGAACATTGGAGAACTGCCAACTTAATACACTATCATAAATGGTGGTTATACAGTTAGGCTTTAAGAATCATCCTTTATTTTGGACTTAGGGGAGTTTGTCACTCTGTTTTACAAAAAGTCCAAGCTCCAAACAAACAAACAACAAACAAACAAACAAATAAACAAGACCATCTCTTACCTGCCGTTCAAGTGTCTGAAATGGGGTATGGCCAGGCGCAGAACGCTATAGGTGGCGTTAATTATGACGGCGGTACCTGTGGAAGGTGTACATTGGACCAGATTGGGTGTACATTGGTCGAGCATTCGCAAGAATAAGATAAGGTTGTTCAAAATAAAACAAATAGAGCATGACCCAAGTTAATAAGGTACGCAAAGCCTGAGTCATTTAGTGTGACGTTTTTTATTTAAACCACATGTCACTTTCTGAACATGTCAAAACACGTGAAAACATGAGACCAACTTGTGTTTGAAATTTTGAGCTAAAAATTCTTATGACGAAATAATTATCATTTACTTTTGAGTCAATAATATGATGCAATATTACTAATGTTTGTTTGAAAGCATACAATATTAAGTTTTCTAATTTTCTTAAAGTCTGCCGTCATGTACTATTAGCTAGGCCTCGACACCTCTATTGTTTGACACCTCAATTTCCTCCCATGCTTTTGTGGCCAGACGGACTCTAAAACTAACGAGTATTTCCGCATTCAGCTCACCCCATCCGAGCACATAGTAGGTCCACAATGATTTCTCTCGATCGAAAGCCCGGATAAGCAGACGATGAAGGTAAAAACCTTCAACAAAGATCCACATAAACATGGCGGATTGCATTGTCCTGTGCAGCACGGAGAGCAGAATGCAGCCAACCTGTCCCAAGGAGTTCCCAATGAGTTTAGTCGTGAAGGTGACATGAACAAAATACTGTGATTACCTTCTTAGCTACTCAAGTCTTGAGTCTTCCTGTTCATTTGTTCGCGAGCCCTTCCAACTATGACTGGACTTTCCACATC
>CATNEM010000240.1:0-7500 GCA_950096795.1 Macrostomum cliftonense | reverse complement strand
TGTTTTTGCTGGTAAAAAGATTTAGAAATGCTAATTATTTCTAAGAATGACAAATAAAATTGAAATGACATATTGATGAACACATTCTATGCATAACTATTCACAGTTATTACAATCTAGTAACTATACAATCCAACCACTTTACAGTCCAAAAACTTTACAATCCAATAACTTTACAATTCAATAACTTTGTTCCCAGACTTTAACCCACCAGACAATGTAAAATTTGACGCACCTGAGGCTCGCTTAACTTCGAGTCAGTCCAATCAAAGATGCGCTGCCACACAGAGCAGCTTCCACCCCGCTGAAGAGGCGCCAGCAAAAGGAAGCAACCTGGCCGCGAGCAAAACTGCTTAGCCTGAAAAATTGTGTCGCTCAACAAAGCGATATTAAAGTTATTTTAGCTGTTGAGCGGCCTGTTTATTTTGGAATGGGACGTGCTGAGGACAGGAGGGAGTGAGGGTGAAGGCCTTTATCAGTGGCTTGGATTCGGCAATGGCACTACCAGTGCAGCAACCCCAGGCCTACGCACTACATTGCGTGCTGCTAAAACACAAAATAGCTACATTTAGGTGGACTTGAGTTCGCTGCAACCTAAGCGAAAGCACATGAGTTAGAACTCCAGCCTACCCCAAAAAGAGAAGATAATGACTTCGACAGTACCCCCCCCCACTGTTGACTTTCAGTTCAGTTCGGTCGGGCAAAAAGTGGTTGCCAAACTCAAATTTACAACTGCTCACGTCATTTATGCGTCAGAGAAATTAATTAATGTTCGAGGGAAGAGATTTTGATACCAAAAATTGTTAAATGGATGATTTTCGAAAGACAAGATTGTGAGGGACGAGATTTTGAGGGACGAGATTTGAGGGACGAGATTTTGAGGGACTAGATTTGAGGGACGAGATTTGAGGGATGAGATTTTGAGGGATCATATTTTGAGTGGCGAGATTTGAGGGACGAGATTTTTGAGGGATCATATTTTCAGTGGCGAGATTTGAGGGACGAGATTTTGAGGGACGAGATTTTGAGGGACGGGATTTTGAGGGATGGGATTTTGAGGGATGGGACTTTGAGGGATGGGATTTTGAGGGACGAGATTTGAGGGACGAGATTTTGAGGGACGAGATTTGAGGGACGGGATTTTGAGGGATGGTATTATGAGGGATGGGATTTTGAGGGACGTGAGTTTGAGGGATGAGATTTAGATGGCCGAGATTTTAATAAATATCTCGTAGATATTGAGGGACGAGGTTCAGGGATAATATTTTTGAGAGACTGGATTTTAAGGGATGAGATTTTGGAACAGGAAATTTTCGGGTTAAGATGTGAAAATTTTCTTTAGTTAATTTGCATGAAATAATTGACTAAACCAAATTCTAAATACACTGCATAAGCAAAATTTCCATCTTGCTGAAATCTGAAAAGACAGATTCCCGAATCGATTAGAGAAAAAGATATTTTTAGTAAGCAAGGATTTAGAATTTTAGATCGTCAAAGAATTCAGACTGAAAGGTTGAACCTAAAATTCACCCTGTGGTTTAGTGAGGTTCAACAATTCAATGCAGCGATGTAACGCAGATCTTTCTGCTCTTTTCCCGTGATGAAGTGACGCTGAGGCAGTTGGGGAACTGCGCAGAGTCACAGCAGAAGTTGGACAGAGTGAAAGTGTGAGGCTATTAGGGGACAGGGAGAGAGAGCTGGCGGTTGTGAAGCCCTGCAGAGATGACGGAGGGCTTCCCGGGTCGCAGCTCGCTCGCCCCTCCCCCTTCCGTCCCGCTCTGTCGCACCCTTTGTTTGCCAATTCCGCGAAGTCCAAAACTCCTGTTAATAAGGAACGGCCTTGCAAAAGGGGGGGCTGAGTTAGTTGGCAAAGTTTTCTGTTAGTTAATTTGAAAATTCTTTTGCTCAATGGAGAAATAAATTTTTTGCAAAAAAAACCCTATGCCTGGATTCTGGTCAGCGTTGCTCACCCAGGAATGCTTGGTGCCGGAAGGAAGCGTATAAGGAAAAATCTCTCCCCCACCCACTGCTTTTGGGCCGGATGCCAGATGGCTGGCATAAATTTTCTTCGAAAACTGGCCGGCCTCTCCTAATCATCGTGGCGATCCCCCTTGCGCAGCTGCTTACACTGCGCCCCAGTCCCAGGCCGACGCTTGCAAACGGAATAATCCTCAGACCTTCCCTACTCCAGCATCTGGCGAAGACGGAAAGCCAGCTACGAATTACAAATCTGTGTAGAGCGTGTTTGCGCCGAGTAAAGAGTCCACGGAGCTCTGTTTGCACTGCATTGCACTTCGCGCTCTGCATTGAATTCCTGAGTTTGGCGGTTGAATAGAGATATGGTCCTAATCGCGGGATCTAGGTGTTTAGCCCCACCTGGGCTTGGCCTGTTAGAGCGGCTCTAAATCTTTCTTTATCATCTTGTTTCGAAGATCAATGCGTCTATGTTTTTAATGGCTCTGTCACGCAGAAATGTTCATTTCGCTGAGAGTCAGTACCCAGGTAACTGGCGCCCTTTATTGAAAACATCTTGTCCCCGCACCCACCTCACGCTCTCTGTACATTGACTCTTTATGAGCCCCCACCTCACGCCCTCTGTACATATGACTCTTTATGAGCACCCACCTCACGCCCCTAGTACATTTCTAACGCGGTTTCCTCCTATAGGCCGTCAATTAACAAAACATTCTGTAAATCAACCACCTCACACCACAACACCACAAATTAGAATGATTGGACTGATTAGTTTTCCTTTATTAACGTAAAATTTAGTAAATTAGCATTAACACACTATGTGTAATAGTTATTTCTATGTTTTGAGTCACATGGCTCATGTCGCCGATTCATTTCTTTATTAATCAGTACGTGACAGTCGCTTGTTCAGTGTGAAGAGTGGGCGCCGAGGTGATATGAAGGAATAACCAGCCATACATTGTTTCGTGTCCCAACACAGAGCCCATGTGAGTTTGCACAGGCTGGTGAGAAGTTCTATCAAAATAAGCGGCGACAAAGAATTAGGGGAGTAGCTAGTCAAACCATTGCTAATAATCTCATTGTAACATCGTGCGAGTGCAAGATTTAAGCACTCATACCGTAGAAAGATCGGAATTTTACGTGTGTGCATTGAAGGGTACAAACGTTTTCCTTGGATAGTAATTATGAATTATAAAATGGTTGGAAAGAAATGGCTGAACATCACTGTAGAAAAGGCGAGTTGTTTTTTTTCAATGTATGTTTTTTCGAAATTTCAACAAAAAATTGTGAGCGTCCTCGTGCGCTAAGCAGCCACTGAATGGAGATATCCAACGCCAAGTAGAGGCATTCTATAGAGACGGTGTTATACATACTTTTTTGGGCCAGATGTACAGCCCACGGCACAGGCCGCAGCCAGCTGCGCAGGGAATCCAAGGCTGTGTCCTGCACTGTCCTGACGGCCTTGGAGAGGCCGCAACACCCACTCTAAATTTACCCAACTCAAACTGGTATCTGATCTCAGCTGGGTGGACTGAAGCAATGTGGGATTAAGCGCGTTGCCGTTTATGAGCCACAACCCCAAACCCGCTGGGCTAAAAACTCCTCATAACTTGCATTCAAACGGAACTTCTGAACAACTCTCATAATTTTTCTTCGCGTACTTACGCATTTTAAAACCCTTAGCTTCTCGCGTGCAAGGTTCCAGCTAGCATTCCCCTGATCTATACTGTGATGACAGGGTGCATCTACAGCTAAAACCCAAAATTTGAGTAGTCTAGTCTCCGAAATATAAGTTAAAACAGAATTATTCGAATTTTAAGTTAAGGTACGATTTTAGAAATTTTACTCATAGATGAAAAATCTAGTGGAAACGAAGGTAGACACAAAAGTCAGCATGTATTTAAGAATGTGTGGACAGAAGGTTAGGCATAATTGGTAGATAGGTGGGGGTAGGTTAGACTTGGACTAATCTTTGACAGATATGATTTGACTGCGAGGGAGGTCAGAAAAACCAGGGAGGTACCTAAACAACAAGGAAAACATCATAGATAGCAGCGTGCCAAAAAGTGTATCGGCATGCAAAACTTTCTAGAAGTAGCAACTTACTAAATTGTAGTCAGTCTAATCCGCTGTGGAATCCGCAGCCACTAACTGCTATACTACTACGGTGCAGTACGTATTTTTGTGCTCGGACGGATAGAAACTTAGCTGAGTGAGTGCAAGTGTGCATTAGGGGGGGTGGGTTTAGCAGGGGCTGCTGGGCGAGACCCACGGAGAGACAGACGACAGACGGACTGAGGCAAAATTAGCATTCAATTCAATTCGGCATGGGCTATTGGGTCCTCTGGCTAGCTTGTAGCGTCCTATGGGAAAGCGGTTAAAAAACTGTCAACTGGAGCCTTCACGACGCTGTCAGTCAAAGCAACTAAATCTGAGTTTGGAGCTGGCTCCGATATTGACTAAACACTTCAGCTTAATGTCGCACGGAGTCTGCTTGTCATTCACTCCTCCTGTTAATAAGCGTTTATTTTATGGCGCACAAATTTATCCTGTCATTGACGAACAAGGCGGAAATAAAAGTGCGGGCACTTCACCAATTCATCTTTATTGCGTTTCATTGCTTTTCACTCCGGGCTTTTCTGTGATCTGTTTAGGAAAGAAAGGTGCCGATTTCTCTTGATCTCCGTGTCCAATTCTTCAAGTCTGTGTATCTGGTTCTCTTGATCTCCCGTGTCCAATTCTTCAAGTCTGTATCTGGTTCTCTTGATCTCCGTGTCCACTTCTTCAAGTCTGTGTATCTGGTTCTCTTGATCTCCGTGTCCACTTCTTCAAGTCTGTGTATCTGGTTCTCTTGATCTCCGTGTCCACTTCTTCAAGTCTGTGTATCTGGTTCTCTTGATCTCCGTGTCCCACTTCTTCAAGTCTGTGTATCTGGTTCTCTTGATCTCCGTGTCCACTTCTTCAAGTCTGTGTATCTGGTTCTCTTGATCTCCGTGTCCAATTCTTCAAGTCTGTGTATCTGGTTCTCTTGATCTCCGTGTCCAATTCTTCAAGTCTGTGTATCTGGTTCTCTTGATCTCCGTGTCCAATTCTTCAAGTCTGTATCTGGTTCTCTTGATCTCCGTGTCCAATTCTTCAAGTCTGTGCATCTGGTTCTCTTGATCTCCGTGTCCACTTCTTCAAGTCTATGTATCTGGTTCTCTTGATCTCCGTGTCTACTTCTTCAAGTCTGTGCATCTGGTTCTCTTGATCTCCGTGTCCACTTCTTCAAGTCTATGTATCTGGTTCTCTTGATCTCCGTGTTTACTTCAAGTCAATGTAGCTCGTATCTGGGTTCTCTCGATCTGACCCTCTTGATCTCTCTCTGAAATTGAGACACCCGCTCTTTCGATCAGATGTTCAGCCCAACGGAACAGCCGCAGCTAGTTGCGCGGCGCAATCCGAGGCGCATCCGCTGTGTACAGCTGCTCAGTTGTGACGGGCCGGAGGGGCCGCAAACACCCAACCAAAATTTTTTCCAGCTCAAACTGGTACCCGATCTCAGCTGGGTTGGACTGAAGCAATGCAGGATTAAGTGCCTTGCTCAAGGGCACTGATTGTCTCCTAGCGCCGGGACTCTAACCCCACGAACTTCCGGTCATGAGACAGATGCCCTCAGCCACGAGGCTACAACTCCTCTCTTTTATCTACTTCTCTTTATCTCTGTGTCTACTTCTTCTACGTCTGGTATCTATTTGTCTTCATCTCCTTTTCTTGAATAGCTCAATGCCCAATTCTCTGTATCGCTGTTTAGCACGATATAATTTTTCCAATTCCTCATTATCAGCAATCATCATCATCTCATCTCAAATGAAAATATCGACATCTCGTGAGCTGACAGAATCATTCTTGTCACGTGCGTCTGACTGCAGATAGATAGACGTTTCTGACTATATAACCGCCAGAGTTTTAGCAAACAGATGAAGTATGACAAAAACACCAGTTGACCGGTTCCTAATGTATGCCTGGAATCGATTTTGTGCACTTTCCTCGTCTTCACCGGCTTTCAACCGAAACATCAAGATCCATGAAACATCTTTAAGCCAGCAGCTTGTTCTTTTGTCTTAGTGGGAGGGACAATTTTTTACTGATCAGAAATTTGCAATGCCCATCTTCTGCTTCTGAGTACTTTCTATATGAGTTGTTATGTATTTATGCATGTATTTATCGTATATATAGCTTTCATGTCCTCACTCGTATCATTGATCTCATCCCCCATATCTTGGTATTCTGCCTCACCAACCTACTCTCTCTCCTCTCTTAGACTTCTCTTAATGCTTATTGGTATTTCTTATACCTCTTATCTAAAATTAATTATATGGTCAAATCTTCTCAGAAGCCTACACCGAAAATGGTGTTGCAGTCCATACACACCCGTCACACAGAAGAAGAAGACATTTATCCCTCTGATGCTTCTTATCGCTTGTTTAACGTCGATTAAGCGGGGGGCGGAGGGCACCAACCCCCGATGACCCCCTGGAGCTGCAAAGCCAAGTGATTACTTTATTCGTTTTAGACGTGACAGAATGGCCAAGAGGCTCCTTTTTGCAGAGTTGGCCAGAGCACTGAGCGCGCTGCTTTCATTCTCGCAATGTTTGCCAAAGAAAAACATCACCGACTGCTTTATTTCTGTCGTTCTTTCTTTCTTAATTTCTGTCTCTGTCTGGTTTGTTCGCTTTCCCGCCGGTGGAAAAGATGACAAAGAATTTCTATTGCTCTCCCTCAGTTCTTTAATTAGATTAGTGGCTGGGGGAATGCGTCTGCATCCAGCCAACGTAATTCAACTTGATTCAATTATTAACAAAAAATCCTGATCACTCTACTATCTGAGTAGTAAGGTTAGCTATGACAAATATATTTTATATCAAGACATAAAAGATCCAAAAAGTCGGCTAAAAATTCGAAAAGTCCTTCTATGGCTTGCTGATTGCAGAGGTGGTTTTGGAAAAAAAGATAAAAGGTAAAAAACCGGAATTTGATTAAAATAGCACACAAAAGCAGTCATGTGATTCCTCTTTTTTGTAGTTCTTCATACGTAAATATTCATTTTGGTTTAGGCCCGATGTAAGAAATTTATTTTTATCAATTTTTAGTTCCCTGCCTGTTTAAAGTCAGTTCAGGCACAGTTCAGTGTCAGCTCAGTTTCAGCTCAGTGTCAGCTCAGAGTCAGCTCAGAGTCAGCTCAGAGTCAGCTCAGAGTCAGCTCAGTGTCAGCTCAGTGTCAGCTCAGTGTCAGCTCAGTGTCAGCTCAGTGTCAGCTCAGTGTCAGCTCAATGTCAGCTCTGTTAGTTTTGATTTCGGTTGCCGCACAAACTGACATCAGGACACCGGACTGACTGCCAGTCTGTACTTTTTTCATTCTAGTTTCTAACCGGCCAGAACCGCTCGTTGCTACCCTGGAACAAAGATTTTAAACGCAGCCTTTGCCTTTTAATTTTCCATCTTTTAGTTAGAACAATGAAAGAATGATGGGAACATCCAAAGCTA
>CATNEM010000239.1:20000-222342 GCA_950096795.1 Macrostomum cliftonense | reverse complement strand
GCGGCTTGCGTGCTTTGAGCCAGTGCCGCCGAGGCTGCTTCGTCGCCAGCTGCTGTACAACAGCCGGACGGGCGAGTGCCGCCTGCTGCTGTACACCGACAGCGAGGTCGAGGAGGCGTTGAGACCAGCGGCGACTGGGTGAAGTACATCTATTCGGCTGCTCCTTGAGGATGGACTGCTGTGGCGGAGCTGCTTGGGAGTGACGGTTTGTGTGTGGGAGGACGGTGTATGTGGGGTGACGGGTGTGTGTGGAGGGAGTGACGGTGTGTGTGTTGTGGAGGAGTGACGGGTGTGTGTGGAGGAGTGACGGGTGTGTTTGTGGAGGGAGTGACGGGTGGTGTGTGTGTGTGTGGAGGGAGTGACGGGTGTGTGTGGAGGGAGTGACGGGTGTGTTTGTGGGGGAGTGACGGGTGTGTGTGTGGAGGGAGTGACGGGTGTGTGTGGAGGGAGTGACGGGTGTGTTTGTGGGGGAGTGACAGGTGTGTGTGGGGGAGTGACGGGTGTGTGGTGGAGTGGAGTGATGGGTGTGTGAGGGTGGGAGTGACGGGTGTGTGTGGTGGGAGTGAGGGGTGTGTGTGGAGGAAGTGACGGGTGTGGTGTGGAGGGAGTGATGGGTGTGTGTGGTGGGAGTGACGGGTGTGTGTGGTGTGGGAGTGATGGTGTGTGTGGAGGAAGTGACGGGTGTATGTGGCGGGAGTGGACGGGTGTATGTGGGGGAGTGACGGGTGTGTGTTGGGGGAGTGACGGGGTGTATGTGGGGGAGTTCGACGGTGTGTGTGGGGGGAGTGACGGTGTGGTGTGGGGGAGTGACGGGTGTGTGTGGAGGAGTGACGGATGTGGTGAGGTGGGAGATGAGGGGTGTGTGTGGGGGAGTGACGGTTGTCTGTGGGGGAGTGACGGGTGTGTGTGGAGGGAGTGATTGGGTTGTGTGGGGGAGTGACGGATGTGTGAGGTGGGAGTGAGAGGTGTGTGGGTGTGGGTGTAGTGAAATTCAATGCTGAAGTTTGTGTGACCCAGAGTACTCTGATGGGCCAAGGACATGGAATCTCTGTGGCGCTCGAGAGCTAAAATTAAGCGGGACACCATTTTTCTACTACTACGTACTAATAGCATTTGCTTGGTTTTTAAGCGTTAACCGTCATATCCTTGCCCTTAGCGTTACAATCACTATACTCATATATTTTCTACCGGGAAAAAGCTAACTAACCCAGCCAAAATTTTTTTCGCAAATGTGTGAAATTATTTTCTTGGTCTATTTTTTAATACACCTGAATCTGCAATGCATTCTTCTGCCTCTCTGCTTTTCTAAGTGTTTTTGCTTTCCGCCGAAAATCTGTAAAACAAACACCACGCAGAAATAGCTACTGCGGCTATTGGAATTACGCGTTGCTAAGCAAATTTTGCACACAATAGGGAAGCCAGTAATTAATTTATTATTTAATTAGCTAGATGGAGAGTGGGGCAGGATCTCAAACACTAGCTATTCATTGGGAAATGTGCTGCACCTGAGAAGAGCAGTCAAGAAAAGTAAAGAGAATCAACAAACAAAACTGGCAATTCAGAATGGCAACAAAAAGAATTTTAAAACTTTTATTCATCTAGCTACTGGCCGCCTTTTGTAAGGAGGCATCCCCAGTGTTGTTAGGGGGTGCCTTGAACTCCAAATCTTTTCGGTTGTTGTTTATTATATGTAGATTTGGTCTGTACCGAGGACAACAATGAAAATAAAACGCTATTGAATTAATTTATCCTTGTATCATACTGCAGCTTATGATTACTGATTTATTTTAGACGAATTTAACTATTTTTTGTATGTTGGAGCAAAAACCATTACATAACTTTTTTTGGGTTGCTTTTAAAAGTGGCCATTTTCATTATAAATAGATATCGAAATTAATACGTCAGCGAGACCAAAGATGTGAGTGGAATGTAGGGTTTTATTTGAGCAGCCAGTTGCAAAATTTCTGAGGGAAAAATTTTTTGGTTAATAAGGTAGAGGAGAGTTAGCTGTAGTAGGGGAGAGGAGGCGAGAGTGAATGAGAGGGAGAAGAGTGTGGCTTCATGGATATGGAGTGTGGGCTCACGGATATGGAGTGTGGGTTCACGGATACGGACTGTGGGTTCACGGATATGGAGTGTGGGCTCACGGATATGGAGTGTGGGTTCACGGATACGGACTGTGGGGTTCACGGGATATGGAATGTGGGTTCACGGATATGGAATGTGGGTTCACGGATAGGGAGTGTGGGCTCGCGGATGTAGAGTGTGGGCTCACGGATAGGGAGTGTGGGTTCACGGATATGGAGTGTTGGGCTCACGGGATATGGAGTTTGGGTTCACTGATATGGAGTTGTGGGTTCACGGATATGGAGGTTGGGTTCACTGATATGGAGTGTGGGTTCACGGATATGGAGGTTGGGTTCACGGATATGGAGTGTGGGCTCACGGATATGGAGCGTGGGCTCACGGATATGGAGTGTGGGCTCACGGATATGGAGTGTAGGGCTCACGGATATGAGGAGAGGAGAGGAGAAGAAAAGAGGGGAAAGGAGAGGAGAGGAGATTACAGGAGAGGAGAGAAAAGAATAAAAGAACTCGTTTCATTTCTGTCTAAGAATTTTCCAAATTTATGTTAATTGCGCTTTCCTAAAGCATTAGCAGAAATCCTACATTGAATTGGTCATTAAATTAGGCTAAACAGCTTAGCAGACTGGCTTCAGGCACAAGTGGCCATTTTCATTCTTTCAGCATCTTTAAATACCAGCAAAAAATCTGCCAGCGAAAAAAAAGTTTGCTAAAAAGGTAACACGGGTGTGGTTGTTTTTTTAATCGCGAAATCTCGCTAGTCCCAATCCTCCTCTCTAAGCTCCCGGTGGCGCGGTAAGGCGGAATGCCAGCTGTGCCTCGAAGCCGCAGCCGCAGCCCAGTGGACCAGACCGTTCAGTTGGCGGCCTTCAGGGCTGGTCGACTGGAATATGGACAAAAGTTTAACTAGATTGTTTCATTCTGCTGAAGTTATCCTTGATTCTACCTTCTGGGGTGTTCGGGTTTCATATTTTTCAGTTCCCCGAGCTAGACCCGGACACCCTACCCCGAACAGACACGGACACCCTACCCCGACAAGACCCGGACCA
Organism: Macrostomum cliftonense; assembly: GCA_950096795.1. Taxonomy (NCBI): domain Eukaryota; kingdom Metazoa; phylum Platyhelminthes; family Macrostomidae; genus Macrostomum; species Macrostomum cliftonense. The sequence goes on along the minus strand of CATNEM010000239.1, from coordinate 219,208 downwards.
CCCTACCCGAACAAGACACGGACACCCTACCCGAGACAAGACACGGACACCCTACCCCGAACAAGACACGGACACCCTACCCCCGAACAAGACACGGACACCCTACCCGAACAAGACACGGACACCCTACCCCGAACAAGACACGGACACCCTACCCGAAACAAGACACGGACACCCTACCCGAACAAGACCAGACACCCTACCCCGAACAAGACCCGGACACCCTACCTCGAACAAGACCCGGACACCCTACCCCGAACAAGACACGGACACCCTACCCCGAACAAGACACGGACACCCTACCCCGAACAAGACACGGACACCCTACCCCGAACAAGACCCAGACACCCTACCCCGAACAAGACACGGACACCCTACCCCGAACAAGACCCGGACACCCTACCCCGAACAAGACACGGACACCCTACCCCGAACAAGACACGGACACCCTACCCCGAACAAGACCCGGACACCCTACCCCGAACAAGACACGGACACCCTACCCCGAACAAGACCCGGACACCCTACCCCGAACAAGACACGGACACCCTACCCCGAACAAGACCCGGACACCCTACCCCGAACAAGACACGGACACCCTACCCCGAACAAGACACGGACACCCTACCCAGAACAAGACACGGACACCCTACCCCGAACAAGACCCGGACACCCTACCCCGAACCCGATGCCAAACTCGCCCTGAAACCAATTTTCTTTCAGGCGTCGCAATTTAACTCGTTCGTATTTCCTCATTTACGCTGCCAGCCATACAAGGATATTTTCATTAGAACCTAATAGTTAAAAAATTTAATTTAGACGCCCGATTTTTCTTATGTACAGCCCATGGTACAGCCATAGCTCGTTGCGCGGCGCATCCGAGTGCTGTGTACAGCTGCTCAGTCCTGACGGGCTAAAGGGCCGCAACATATTTCCCAGCCAAAATTTTCCAAGCTCAAACTGGTACCCGATCGCAGCTGGGTTGGACTGCAGCAATGCGGGATTAAGTGCCTTGCTCAAGTACACAAATTGTCTACCTAGAGCCAGGACTCGAACCCACGACCTTCCGGTGATAAAGCGGGCGCCCTAGCCGCTAGGCTACAACTCCTTAGAACCAAATAAAGATTCGATAGAAACAAACTTCATTCGAACCAAAAGCGTCACAACCTGATCTTCAATCAGTACGCGCCACTTGCCCTGGGGATTTCTCCCCAGAAATGTACGGTGAGAAAGTCCCAGTTTCTGATGCCTTCATCTGATTTGTCAAGTCGCCTAGGCGTCAATAATTGACTCCGGGAGCCTGTCAATTTTATTTTAAATAATAATACTTGCAAAACTTGCTACTAAAAGTAGAAGTAAGGAAATCGTTTTTCAAGTGTTGCAGTGAATCAAAAACAGGCGTCCTCACCAGCTCCGGATGTTAGATAGATGGCCAGGGCTCCGCGTTCGGGATGGCTGAGGTCAACTCCCAGCTGCACGTGCTCCAGGTGGCGCACCGAGCTCTCGCCCACGTCTAGTTCGCAATGAAGCGGCTCTGATTGGCTGATACGCCTGGCCAATCAGAATAGATCAAGCTGGGTGCGATGTGACTTAGTTCTTGGACTTTATACAGACTGATCAGCTCTCTTGTGTTGAGCTAGTCTTAAACATGCAAATTCCAGACAATAATCAAATCCCATCTAGATGATCTCCTTCAATTTTTTAATCCCATCCTAACGATTTCCCTCCAGACCTAAATCCCTATCTCAATCATCTCCGTATATATTTTATATCCAATCACAATTATCTCCCTCCATAGTTAAATCCAATCACATTAATCTCCCTCCATAGTTAAATCCCATCACAATAATCTCCCTCCATAGTTAAATCCCATCTCAATGATCTCTCAACGTATTTAAATCCTATCTCATTCAAGTTCCTACCAATTCTAATCCTCATTAACTTAAACCATTTTTTTCCATTTAGCTAAATTATCTTTAGTTTAAATACATTCAAGAAGGAAACAGATTTCTCAAATCCATTAAAGTACAATCCGAACTCTCACCATCCGTTTTCGCAGTTCCAGCCGCCCAGCTCCACAGCCTCAGCCTCCGGCACCCGCTTCCACTTGGCCCGCTCCGTCAGGCGGATCATTTCTGCCACGTTGAATATCCCGAAGCCGAAGCGGTGGTGATACTGGAGACCCGCGGCATTCCTTCGCCAGCCGGTGTCGCTGCGTCGTCTAAGCGGCCCGGATTGCGATGTCCAGACCACTGCGTGCTGAATGTCTCGCCAGGACAGACCCGGGCTGATTGCGTGGTTTGAGGGGGTGGGGTTTGAGTGAATGGGGTTTGAGTGAATGGGGTTTGAGTGGGTGGGGGTTTGATTGGGTGGGGGTTTGATTGGGTGGCGTTTGAATGGGTGGCGTTTGAATGGGTGGCGTTTGAATGGGTGAGGTTTGAGTGGGTGGGGTTTGAGTGGGTGGGGTTTGAGTGGGTGGGGTTTGAGTGGGTGGGGTTTGAGTGGGTGGGGTTTGAGTGGGTGGGGTTTGAGTGGGTGGGGTTTTGAGTGGGTGGGGGTTTGAGTGGGTGGGTGTTTGAGTGGGTGTGGTATAATTGGGTGGGGTTTGAGTGGGTGGGGGTTTGAGTGGGTGGGGGTTTGAGTGGGTGGGGGTTTGAGTGGGTGGGGGTTTGAGTGAGTGGGGTTTGAGTGGATGGGGTTTGAATTGTTGGGGTTTGAGTGGGTGGGGGTTTGAGTGGGTGGGGGTTTGAGTGGGTGGGGGTTTGAGTGGGTGGGGGTTTGAGTGGGTGGGGGTTTGAGGATTGCCCCGCCGCGTTGACTTCCGCCTATTCAAGCGGCGAAGACGACCAGCAGAAGGTGGTGGGGTTTGAGTTGTTGGGTTTTGATGGGTAGGTTTAAATAATTTGAGAGTTTCGAGTCCTTCCAAAGCCTCACTTGGCCTCCAACGCCAGGGCAATGAGTGGGTGGGGTTTGAGTGGGTGGGGTTTTGAGTGGGTGGGGGTTTGAGTGGGTGGGTGTTTGAGTGGGTGTGGTATAATTGGGTGGGGTTTGAGTGGGTGGGGGTTTGAGTGGGTGGGGGTTTGAGTGGGTGGGGGTTTGAGTGGGTGGGGGTTTGAGTGGATGGGGTTTGAGTGGATGGGGTTTGAATTGTTGGGGTTTGAGTGGGTGGGGGTTTGAGTGGGTGGGGGTTTGAGTGGGTGGGGGTTTGAGTGGGTGGGGGTTTGAGTGGGTGGGGTTTGAGTTGTTGGGTTTTGATGGGTAGGTTTAAATAATTTGAGAGTTTCGAGTCCTTCCAAAGCCTCACTTGGCCTCCAACGCCAGGGCAATCATGCCGGAAACCATCGGCGCCGCGGCTGAAGTCCCGGTGAAGTCCGTGGCGCACTGGTGCCTCAGGTCGGTGGTCACCACCTTCTGCTGGTCGTCTTCGCCGCTTGAATAGGCGGAAGTCAACGCGGCGGGGCAATCCTCGGCGTACCAGGGCGAATCGAGGCTCTGGCTGACGCTGCTGACCGTCAGGGTGTACACGGACGTCGAGTAGCCGTCGTAGTTGCAATTGTCGCCGTTTCCGCCGCCGTTTCCGGATGCCCAAACGTAGACGGCGCCGAGTCCGCCGCGCCCCTGTTCGACGCCGATTCTCAGCGCCTCGCGCGTCAGCTCGAGCGGAGCCTCCAACGTGACGCCGTCGTCGTTGGGGCCCCAGCTAGATGAGTACACGTGCACTCGAGACAGAGCGTGTGTCAAGGCGCGCGCCTCGCGCAAATCGCTGCCGCCAGCCTCCAGTATCTTCACGCCGGCGATGCGGGCGTTGAAGGCGATGCCGACTCCGCAGAGCGAGTTGTTGGCGGTCATGGCAATGACGCCGGAGCAGCGGGTGCCGTGCCTGCGGGATTTTTGGCTAGTTATTGATCATTGCTATGGAGGTGTTTTCTATTGATCGTTGCTATGGAGACGAGTTTTACTGATGGTTACTATGGAGGTGTTTTCTATTGATCGTTGCTATGGAGACGAGTTTTACTGATGGTTACTATGGAGGTGTTTTCTATTGATCGTTGCTATGGAGACGAGTTTTACTGATGGTTACTATGGAGGTGTTTTCTATTGATCGTTGCTATGGAGACGAGTTTTACTGATGGTTACTTTGGAGGTGTTTTCTATTGATCGTTGCTATGGAGACGAGTTTTACTGATAGTTACTTTGGAGGTGTTTTCTATTGATCGTTGCTATGGAGACGAGTTTTACTGATGGTTACTATGGAGGTGTTTTTTATTGATCGTTGCTATGGCAACAAGTTTTACTGATGGTTACTATGGAGGTGTTTTCTATTGATCGTTGCTATGGAGACGAGTTTTACTGATGGTTACTTTGGAGGTGTTTTCTATTGATCGTTGCTATAGAGACGAGTTTTACTGATGGTTACTATGGAGGTGTTTTCTATTGATCGTTGCTATGGAGACGAGTTTTACTGATGGTTACTTTGGAGGTGTTTTCTATTGATCGTTGCTATAGAGACGAGTTTTACTGATGGTTACTATGGAGGTGTTTTCTATTGATCGTTGCTATGGAGACGAGTTTTACTGATGGTTACTATGGAGGTGTTTTTTATTGATCGTTGCTATGGAAACAAGTTTTACTGATGGTTACTATGGAGGTGTTTTCTATTGATCGCTGCTATGGAAACAAGTTTTACTGATGGTTACTATGGAGGTGTTTTCTATTGATCGTTGCTATGCAAACAAGTTTTACTGATGGTTACTATGGAGGTGTTTTCTATTGATCGTTGCTATGGAAACAAGTTTTACTGATGGTTACTATGGAGGTGTTTTCTATTGATCGTTGCTATGAAAACGAGTTTTACTGATGGTTACTATGGAGGTGTTTTCTATTAATCGTTGCTATGGAGACGAGTTTTACTGATGGTTACTATGGAGGTGTTTTCTATTAATCGTTGCTATGGAGACGAGTTTTACTGATGGTTGCTATGGACTTGTTTTCTATTGATTTTTTCCATGGAGACGATTGCTATCGATGGTTGCTATGGAAATTGTAGTTACTGATCGTTGCTACGCATTTTTGTACTTATGGCGGCTATGAAGTGTTTTCTACTCATCGTTGCTATGGGAATCATTTCTACGGAACTTTTGTCGACTGATACTAGTACTCGTAGTTGCTGTGAAGGTTTTTTTAAATGAAGGTTTCTATGGAATATGTTGTAACCGATGGTTTCTCTTGGTTCTAATGGTTGCAATGGATGGCTCAGTTACTCCTACTTATATATTTTTATTGCTTTTTTCAATAAAAAAAACAATATTTTAAATTATTTTGAGATTCAAGGTACCTATATATTGCGTTTCAAAATGAGTCACTCACCAGCCACCACTTCTGCCTTCCTTTCTAAAATTTGAAATTTATGAAAAATCTTCATAAAATCTCACAAAAAATTGTTCCTGAGATTGGTTTACTCAGTATGGAGTGTGGGTACACGGATATGGAGTGTGGGTTCACAGATATGGAGTGTGGGTTCACGGATATGGAGTGTGGGTTCATAGATATGGAGTGTGGGTTCACGGATATGGAGTGTGGGATCACGGATATGGAGTGTGGGTTCATAGATATGGAGTTTGGGTACACGGATATGGAGCGTGGGCTCACGGATATGGAGTGTGGGTAGCAGGTGCTGATGTGCGACTTACAGCTGCTCCTCGTAATTATAATAGATAGGTTTTGGATCTCTAATGCCTCTTGCGTAATCGTAGCTAAGTTCGGGATCAAAGGCGCCGACCAGGTCCGGATGATCGCTCTCCACTCCGTCGTCAATCACGGCGACTGTGACGCCGCGGCCGGTGAAATTCCGCGCCCAGGCGGCGGCCACGCCCATCAGGTCAAGACGCGGCTCTTGTCGGCTCCCTCTGACGTCGTGCAGGTACCACTGGCGCGGCCAGAACGGGTCGATGAAGGGCTCGGTCGGTGCCGCCTCAAGATTCCCCGATCGGCGATTTTCGTTTGATAACAAGCGGGACGGATTAAATTGGTTTGAGCTGGCTTTTACGCCTTCGTATTGCCAGTCTGGTGGAGTTTGATGCTGGCCCGGAATCTGAGATTGGTTAGCGTAAGGTGTTTGGCGTGGGGTGTTTGGTGTTAGGTGTTTAGTTTGAGATTTTGGATTGCTTGATTCAAGGTGCTTCGCGTGGGGTTTTTAGTGTGCGGTGTTTGCTGAGGTGGTTGTCGTAGAGTGTTTAGCGTAGGGTGTTTAGCGTAGGGTGTTTGCTGAGGTGGTTGTCGTAGGGTGCTTAGCGTAGGGTGTTTAGCGTAGGGTGTTTGCTGAGGTGGTTGTCGTAGGGTGCTTAGCGTAGGGTGTTTAGCGTAGGGTGTTTGCTGAGGTGGTTGTCGTAGGGTGCTTAGCGTAGGGTGTTTAGCGTAGGGTGTTTGCTGAGGTGGTTGTCGTAGGGTGCTTAGCGTAGGGTGTTTAGCGTAGGGTGTTTGCTGAGGTGGTTGTCGTAGGGTGCTTAGCGTACGGTGTTTAGGGTTTGGTGTTTGTTGAAGTGTTTGTTGTAGCGTGTTTGGCGTTGGGTGGTGTTTGATTTGAGGTGCTTTTTGTCCTGATTTCGTATTTTTTGTTGCAATAGTTCCTTGATGGTGTTTTAGAGTAAGCATACATAAATAAAGCCATTACATGAGCTATGTTCTGACCTCGCTCAGCCGTAACAAATCCCTTTTTGTCCTATTAATTGGAATCTGATAGGCAACCCAAGCCACGTCCGGATGCCTTGACAGACTGTGATTGATATTAAAGTGCATCGACTCGGATGGAAAGTGAGTTCCATAGATGCTCCGGTTTGCTGACACATCCGGTAGGCGAAATACGAATTTATTCGTCAGGTAAGGCATCTGAAGCGGTTGCGCATTTAATTTCAGTAATAAAAATTTATTCTGTCAGTAATTTATTGACATCGATAGATTACGCAACTCGCACCTTGCCTTCGTTGATCAGTCCGTGAGAATCGGCCACCCACTGAGCCACCTGGCTGCCGCCGTTAATTTGGGCCACCCAAACGTGCTGAAAAAATTTTGTGCCGAAAATTTCTGCGGTTGTGTGGGAGATTCTGAGAGCGTCAGGTGGGCTATAAATTGCGACACTCACCTCCTTGCACTGGACAACAAGGAACAGACTCCATGCCAACGTGAACAATTTGAACACTGCGTACATTTGCTCATACGTATTGGCACTCAAAATTTCAGTGATAAAATTGCAGATTTGCTTTGACTGAATGCCTTATTTTCCCCAATTCATTTTATATCCCGCTTCGCTTCAGTTCCCCAAATCAGCGACAGCAAGTCAAATATGGCAGTTTTTCTCCCGATTGATCAGTACCTTTGAAACAAGAAAACTCAGCTCGTTCTTCTTTTGCTATTGACAAGTTAAGAAGTTTGTTTGATCAGTTGCAGGTTTAGCCCCAGGTGCTGCGCATTCAAGATTCGATTTTTCCCAAACTGATTCTAAAAATAGTTTCTATGAAGTGAAGATAAACTTCACTCGCTTTGTTGAGACTTGCGATGCTTTTACGGTTAGTACTACTTATACAAAGTTAGTAGTATGTTGACGCCTTGATAAATAATTATTATTGCAGTTTTTTGCCGTCAGAATATATAATCTCCAAATCTTTATTCCTATGAAACTTGGAATTTCAAAAAGCAGAAGCTCTTAGCACTCACAAGCACATTGTGGCTTCAAGAAGAACAGTTCGCCCTGAGAGTTAGCCAAAGACAAACAAATCACTGCAGGTAGGGTTAAGAAAGTTTGCTCAACGGACTCCACACTGACCAATTCGAAACTATGTAGCTAGTAAGAAGGCCCAACTTCTCAGGATTAGGCAACTGTGGCGCTGCCTCGGGGGTACTCCCCAAACCCCCCGCACATGCCCCCTTATCATCCAGTAGATTGCGCAAGTTTGGCCGAGCAAAATCCTGATGGATGGGCTGGCAAGCTACAGCGAGACCATAGCATCATAGAAGAATTTTCCCAATCTCATCCATCAACATTAAGCCTCCGCATCCTCCCCCCGAGGGGGCCGGGGATGGGCTTGGGAGGCGTCCCGCCAGACAAGGAGAGCACAAGAAGGGGAAGTGTATGGAACTGGGAGAATTAGGCAGTGGCGGACAGCTGGCGCAGTCAAGTGTGCGGTTGCGCGATGGCCTGAGTCAAGTGGAAGGGATTTGATAAAAACGGGAGCAGGGCCCGGTGAGATGCATGCTACCCCCTCCCCCCTCGCCCGTGGCATTCATCCGCGCAATCCGTCAACAATCCATCAATCTGAGAGGCCACGGCCAAGATCCGCTGAAAGCCTCATCCGCTCCTTCCCCCCCCCCCCCGGCAGCCGCCGACACACTGGGCAGGCAAACCCATTCACCCGTAGCCCTTAGTCTTTATCAGGCAATCCTTCGACATTCCCGGTTGCAGCTTTGACAGCTGATGCTGATTGACAGCCGGGTTATCTGGCCTGGCTAAAAGCGTGGAGGAGGGCGCGCCGGGTCGGCCTAGTTGCCTTCCCAGGTTGTATTAGATTCTTTCTTAGGAGAAATTTCCCAACAGAGTGGAAGTTTTGGGGAGGAAAGAATTAACCACCTGGGACAGCGGCGCAAGAGACGGCGAAAGAATTTTCTGGCAAAAGCAAAGTTTAGCCAATTCCTAAAGTGCTTTCGGCGAGGTACCCCCCCCCCCTGATTACGCGGATGCAGGAGCAGCAAAAAAGTCGCACAAAGCAAGGAAGCTTCAGGTCATTAGCTGAAGGAGGCCAGCCATGTCCAGTCGCGATCTGCTGCACCAACGGGGAAAAGTGCTTCGTCGTTTCTTTTCTTCTTTTCTTCTTTTTTAGAATGAAAAAAAATCTTTTTGTTTCGAGGGTTTTGACAGCCTTTACAGCTGGCTACTTCCCCAGGGGCGGGAGGAGAAAATGTAAGGATCCAATTGTACCGCTAGTTCGCCTAATTAACCAACATAGTGTCTGATAGTCAATGCACATCCGGACTGAATCATGTTAATCGATTTTATCACGAAATGATTCATCAATCCTGACTTGATCAGCACGATAGACGTTTGATTGACAGCTACTAGAAATTTGTTATTACTAGGATGGTAAAACAATGCCCAAAATAGGAACTCATTTGAAAACCAGCTGTGAAACTTGAACCACACTCACCAAGGGCCAATTACTGCAGTGCCAAGAGCTGATTGGCTGCCAAGCGGCAACCTCCCCAATCTCGCCCGCCCCAAAAAACCCCGGGCCCATCGGCCAATTCAACATGCCCAGCGACAGGTCTTGCCCTTAACCCTCGTGCAGGCTGAGATCGGAACAATTTTTGACAGTTTTCAACGCAGCTCCGTTTGATGTCATGAAGTCGCAGGAGTCAGAGTCGGCTGACGCAGAAAGCGCCGATCCTGCGGCGTTGGCGGCGGCTGCGGCGGCAGCAGCCGAGGCGGCGTCCCAGGGATCTGGAGTTCGATTCTGGCGAATCCGACGGTTGAACTGCGTCTTCGTGGTTGCCATGGCAGTGCTAGGCTCCTTCATGGCCTCTTGTCCCTACGTGGATGGGTGAGGATCTTGCGGTTAGATTGCGGTCATAATATGCAGGGAGAATGTAAGGAGTATGAAGGGAGAATGTAAGGAGTATGAAGGGAGAATGTAAGGAGTATGCAGGGAGAATGTAAGGAGTATGAAGGGAGAATGTAAGGAGTATGAAGGGAGAATGTAAGGAGTATGAAGGGAGAATGTAAGGAGTATGAAGGGAGAATGTACAGGAGTATGAAGGGAGAATGTACAGGAGTATGAAGGGAGAATGTAAGGAGTATGAAGGGAGAATGTACAAGAGTATGAAGGGAGAATGTACAGGAGTATGAAGGGAGAATGTAAGGAGTATGAAGGGAGAATGTAAGGAGTATGCAGGGAGAATGTAAGGAGTATGCAGGGAGAATGTAAGGAGTATGAAGGGAGAATGTAAGGAGTATGAAGGGAGAATGTAAGGAGTATGAAGGGAGAATGTACAGGAGTATGAAGGGAGAATGTACAGGAGTATGAAGGGAGAATGTACAGGAGTATGCAGGGAGAATGTACAGGAGTATTAAGGGAGAATGTACAGGAGTATGAAGGGAGAATGTAAGGAGTATGAAGGGAGAATGTACAGGAGTATGAAGGGAGAATGTACAGGAGTATGAAGGGAGAATGTAAGGAGTATGAAGGGAGAACGTAAGGAGTATGAAGGGAGAACGTAAGGAGTATGAAGGGAGAATGTACAGGAGTATGAAGGGAGAATGTAAGGAGTATGAAGGGAGAATGTAAGGAGTATGCAGGGAGAATGTAAGGAGTATGAAGGGAGAATGTACAGGAGTATGAAGGGAGAATGTACAGGAGTATGCAGGGAGAATGTAAGGAGTATGAAGGGAGAATGTAAGGAGTATGAAGGGAGAATGTACAGGAGTATGAAGGGAGAATGTACAGGAGTATGAAGGGAGAATGTACAGGAGTATGCAGGGAGAATGTAAGGAGTATGAAGGGAGAATGTACAGGAGTATGAAGGGAGAATGTACAGGAGTATGCAGGGAGAATGTACAGGAGTATTAAGGGAGAATGTACAGGAGTATGAAGGGAGAATGTAAGGAGTATGAAGGGAGAATGTACAGGAGTATGAAGGGAGAATGTACAGGAGTATGAAGGGAGAATGTAAGGAGTATGAAGGGAGAACGTAAGGAGTATGAAGGGAGAACGTAAGGAGTATGAAGGGAGAATGTAAGGAGTATGAATGGAGAATGTACGGAGTATGAATGGAGAATGTACGGAGTATGAATGGAGAATGTACGGAGTATGAGGGGTGAATCTGGGAATATTATAAGGACAGTACAAATAGATTATCGGGAGAATATAGGGAAATTAGTAGGGAATGTAGCTGAAGGATAAAATTAAGGATGAACCTAGGTACCCGTACAGGAAAGATGTAGCAAAGCACAATGGAGGCTGGAGCAAAGAATGATCAAGGAAATTCAAATTTATGATAAGAAGAAATCTGGCAATGATCAAAAAATTATTATCCAATAATCCCCACGCAAACTGCAGAAGGGTGTTCGGCTACAAGAGTTCCGGCAGGCGTGAAGCAGGCGGCGGAAGCAACGAGTTGAATGCACAAACGTTTCTACACTTTCTCACCACCGGACGGGAGGCGATGTGCGGTGGCGGCGTCGGCGGGGTCGGCCTCCTCCCCGGTGGAGGCGGTCTGTCGCTGCTGGGAAGTCGTCAGCTCGCGTACTGCCGCGAGGCCAGCCTGTCAGATCAGTTCGTTCATATCGGCCTGTCCAACGGTTACAAGATCTGTCAGTCAATGTTTCGCAATGAGCGCTGGAATTGCACGTTCGCCGCACCGTTTCTCAACTCGGGTGAGTCGCATTCACCATGGACTCGCACTGGTTGCTAGGGCCAAGCATTAGCAAAATAATGTAGGAAAACATTTGGAAAAAAGTTACAAAGCCACAAAATTATACAGAGACCCACAAAAACTAACCCACATATCAATAGACTGGTCAACATACAACTTATTTATCCATAGAAAAGTACAGAAAGTTATAGGCAACCATAGACAGTCATAGGCAACCATAAACAGTCATAGGCAACCATGACAGTCACAGACAACCATAAACAGTCATGGACAACCATAGACAGTCATAGGCAACCATAAACAGCCATAGGCAACCATAGACAGCCAATCACACGAAGCCATAGACAGCCAATCCCACGAAGCCATAGACAGCCAATCACACGAAGCCATAGACAGCCAATCACACGAAGCCATAGACAGCCAATCACACACAGCCATAGACAGCCAATCACACACAGTCATAGACAACCATCTTGAAAAGGAACACTCGACAATCCATTCCCCATCAACCCAACTCATCCATGTCGCAGGCTACCCCCAAGCGGCATTTGTCTGGGCCATCTCTGTTAGCAAAGCCATCGAGGAGCTGGTGATGGCCTGCCGTCGCGGCGTCCCGGGCCTCGACTGTCCGTGCCATCAGACGCCTCGACAGCGCAGCGGCCGGCGCAGACAACGTCAGGATCAAAATCGGCGCCAGAATCGGCGCAAGAATCGACGGCGCCGCCTGGAGGAAGATCGACAGGACCGGCCGCGGCGCAGCATCGCGCTAGGAAAGGAGCAGCTGAAGATGCTGAACCCGGAAAAGATCAGCGAGAAGTACGGCAACCTGAACGTGCCCACCTGCGACGACAATATCGCACTGGCTAGTCAGCGGGTTCGCCAGTTTTTCAGCGACTCGCGCGGCTTCTCGCCCGATATGTTGTTCATCGAGATGGTCAACTTTCATAACAGACGAGCGGGACACATTGTGAGGACCGCTAATAGTTGCAATTTAAAGCGATTCTATTTCATTTTTGTTTCTCAAACAGTTAAATACGGCAAAGGAAGTTTATTTATTTTACTTGTATTTAGACACCTGAACATTGGGGGCGAGTGGCTCGGCGGTCTAGCGCGTCTGCCTTGTGTGCCACTGGTCCAGGTTCGACCCCGCGTTGTAGGTTGGCTATTCTCCCTAGCGCGGTTTCATGTGCAGGGTCACATTTATTTGGGGCCTTGTGCACGATTTGGTTGGGCAATGGGCCAGTTGTGCAATTTATGGCCATGAGGGCAACCCCCAAGGCATAGAGAGTGTACATGCCTGGAATTACCGGCTTGTACACCCTATGTGAGTGCGTGACTGGGTGCCGGCCTGTGTGTGTGTATATGACTGTATACCGTATTTAGTGTGACTGAACGCGCTTCAGGAGCCAGCGCAATCGACAGTAATGCCCATTCGCTGGTTGTGGGACGATGTCGCTTCAAGCGTCAAGGTGCCTGCAACCTCCTGCAGATTTAGCTTTTAGCTTTAGACACCTGAGCATTCGATCAAAATTTCCTGCTAGGTCATGACAACAGTTCTGAAGAGGCTGCAACACCCAACAAAAATTTTCCCAGCTCACGCTGGTACCCGATCTCAGCTGGTTGGACTGAAGCAATCTAAGATTAAGTGCGTTGCTCAAGGGCACAAGATGTCAAATAAAGTAACCCCAATGTTGTCTTAACCGACAATAAAAGTACACAAAAACTGATGCATAATCTGAAACGCCGACTGGCAGGTGGTGAAGCGAAGCCGGGTCAGCATCTGCAACTGTCTGGGCATCTCGGGCTCCTGTTCCAAGCGAATCTGCATCAAAGGCCTGCGCCGGCATTCCCGCCGAATCGAGAGCAACCTGCAGAAATTATTCATCAAGTCGAAGCACGTCCTGCCGCCTGCGGTTCTCCAGCAGCGCCTGTCATCGAGTTCGTCAACCTCCTCCGCCGCAGCCGACGATGTCCGAGCTCGAGACATCGTCCGGCGCCGCCTGAGCTCGCACCTGTTCTATCACGACGAACGAAATCGACGGGCAAGGCGAGTCCGCAAGAAGCTGCTGGCCTACACGAACCGGCCGCCGGATTTTTGCCAACGCAACGAGCTGGCCGGCTACTATGGAGTGGACGAGCGATTGTGCAACGTGAGCGTCCCAGTCACGGATCACCGGTCCTGCACGCACCTGTGCTGCGGCGACCGCAACCACCGAGTTGAGTATCACTACAAGACTGACTGGTGCAACTGCGCCATGCGCTACAACCCAATCAAAGTTGTCTGCCAGCGATGCGAGCAGCAAATTGAGCTGCACAGGTGCCTGGTTCGACGGGTGTTCACCTAGGCCGTTTGACACTCTGCCCAGGCCCATGGAGAGCTCCTCCGCTTCCGTCACTTATAAACCTGCCTGCCCATCTCTAGGATCAGGACCCAACCCAGGAACAGATCTGAGTCACCAGGGGAACAAACTACAGGGATTCCCCTGAAATTTTATTTAATATTCAAAGAGATTCTTTTTCTCGACCAGATATCCCAACTAAACGGCCATCCTTGCATCTAGGATCAAATGGGCAGAGGCGGCCCATTCCATTGTTTAGTCTTCTCTACCTCATCAGCTATCGAATGCACTTGACTGACTGTGAGAATGCCGCTGTAAATACAGAATACAAATGCAGACAGTTGCAGACAGACTGAGCGACTATCGAAAAACTGCATGCGCAGCTTCGCCCTCAGCTATTTAATTGTTGCACCCGTAAATTTTGCACAGCCAGAATTTGATTACGATAATCAGCATCTAGAGCTTTAAGCCGCTTGCGTTTTTATATAGTCTCTTAGGGCCACTCCGTGTGCGTGTTAATTTCTGCACATACTGTGGCTTCTGCCTGAGCACTTTGCTCTTACTAATGTTTGCGAAAGCTGTTCACTGCTTTTATGTTTATTATTCTACGGAAAAATACAGCTGCACATGGCCAGCATGCTGGGAACGTTTACCATTGCAGAGAATCCAGCTGGTCACTCTGAAATGCACAAATTTTGAGGGGCTTGCATTTGTAACAGCTTTTCCTTTTAACACGAAAATCTATCTATCTATCTATCCATGACTTAATGTATTCTGTGTTAAGGTCTTTCCCCATAGCAACTATAATAGCTATACCCATTCCGCTTTTTTCTTCGACGCTAGAATCGTTTAGGCCTGGCCTGAGGACCGAGCATGTGGGAACTCACCCAGCCGGTTCCTCAGATCTCAACATCCCCCCTCTCTATTCCGGATCGGCAGAGAAAAATCTCCATATTTTTCTTATTGCTACCAATCATTTATCGATCAAGAGGATTGCTGCATTTTTAAGTGGTCTAAAACTTTGCCAAATCAAGTAAAAACTAATGCTTCATTACACTTCTGGGACAAATATGCTTCCCTGCGTACCCTGGTGTTTTCCCCTCTCAACGAATTAGGGAGAATGGCCCATAGCAGAAAGGCTTCTAGATTATCTGGGATACGATGCATGAAAAGACTCAAGAGTAGACACCGAGATAGACAGAGCTGTGAGATAGACACCGAGACAGGGATGGGAGATAGACACCGAGACAGGGATGAGAGATAGACACCGAGACAGGGATGGGAGGTAGACACCGAGACAGGGATGGGAGGTAGACACCGAGACAGGGATGGGAGGTAGACACCGAGACAGGGATGGGAGGTAGACACCGAGACAGGGATGGGAGGTAGACACCGAGACAGGTATGAGAGGTAGACACCGAGACAGAGATGGGAGGTAGACACCGAGACAGATGGGAGGTAGATACCGAGACAGGGATGAGAGGTAGACACTGAGACAGGGATGGGAGATAGACACCGAGACAGACAGGGATGGGAGATAGACACCGAGACAGGGATGGGAGGTAGAAACCGAGACAGGGATGGGAGGTAGACACCGAGACAGGAATGGGAGATAGACACCGAGACAGGGATGGGAGGTAGACACCGAGACAGGGATGGGAGGTAGACACCGAGACAAGGATGGGAGGTAGACACCGAGACAGGGATGGGAGGTAGACACCGAGACAGATGGGAGGTAGATACCGAGACAGGGATGAGAGGTAGACACTGAGACAGGGATGGGAGATAGACACCGAGACAGACAGGGATGGGAGATAGACACTGAGACAAAGATGAAGCGCAGACTTAAAGATAAGCAGACAAATACAGACACGGAGCTGACAGTCGCAATAATTCGAGCTGGGCCAATTATGAATTGAGCAAAAGCCGAATCGGCACGGCGACCCCAACGCACCAGACCCATCAATCAGTCTGGGAATACGAAGTCTGTTTGTGTACCACGTCTGACGCTTTCGTGTTTAGATCTATCGGAGTGAAGGGGCGAGGGAGGGAGACAGAGGCCGCTCTGAGGTCTGTTTGCCTAAGCGAGTGCCGCACAGCTCCCATTTCCAATGCTCCTTGGCCAAAATGCGGTTGGCTAACTGTGTTTTTCTTTCCGTCATTCTTTCTCCTCGACTATCCGTTTCCCTTCAGGAAAGTTGTGCAAGTTTCCGGCCTTAGCTAAGCCCGATAGCAAAACAAGGAATTCGCGTTCGGGCTTTGTAAGGAATGGTGGCTAAAAGAAAATTGCTCGTTCGCTCTGTGTGTGTGTGTGTGTGTGTGTGTGTGTGTGTGTGTGTGTGTGCCACCCCAAAACCCACCCGGCGAAAGTCAACAGTCTGACCCGCCTCGACTGCCTCAGGTTTCGGCTTGGGGGTTGGAAGTAAAGCCTTGACAGGCTTCTTTTGATTGACACCTGCCAATCCGGTAGAACTCGCTGACAGAGCCGAGATTTCAGTTTGACGCGAGGCTAAAGAAAAAAAGAATGAAAGATATAAAGAGACAGATTGATGGATGAAAGGCTGACCCCAGCCTGGCAGCTTTAACTGTCTGCGTAGGCTCCACAGCCCACCCCGCTTGTGTTTGTCCACTCACTCTGCATACGAGTAGAATGATAAAAAGAAAAGGCAGAGCCCGCATTGCAATCTTCTTCTGGCAATGTATGCGTTCGCTGTGATTGCATAATTCTCTGACAACGTTCGGTCATTCGACCAGGCGAAGTGAACAAAATAATGGACAGTTCGTGTCATTTTTTAAAAAACCTAGCTATGTCTTTCAGTGGAAGTCTAATTTTATTAAATTAGAAGCCGATGAGTATAGTAGAAAATTTCACATCCTGCCTGTCTAATGCACCTGATGCCTTAGATTCAAATTGGCATTGACAGCTAGTAGCTTTCTCGCTGATCCAGCGAACAAATCTCTTGTTAAACAGGGATTCTTGCATCTAGCCAATGCCCGCTATACAAGATCTGTTCCCTAATTTTCCTCTGAGGACTTCCCGCTGACATTCTAGAATATTCGGCCTATCTGGGGATGTAGAGAGAGCGTTAGGGAAGCCTTGTCTTGTATTCCGAATGCAGCACAGGCCCTTCCGACAGCTGTCAATCACCGATCCCCATTTGACTCTCCCCCTTCCGCACGCATACACACAACATGAACTTGTGCGCCTATGCTAAAAAATTGTTCAATCACTAGGATCCGAAACTTGCCAAGGCAGAAAAGAACACGTGAATTTGTTCAATAACAGATGCTCTGCCATTGTCTAATTTGGTTTGTTTCAACTCTAGTTGAGAAAGTCAATAATTAAACATTCGTAGTACTTCGAATGATTGCTGTCGCTGCCTACTTTAAGTAGGATATTTACTTTCCAGTATCTAGCTTGCATGTCGCGAGCAAGGACACCTTAAGTAGAAGGACGGGACACTTCGTTTCTTGGAATGTTTTTGAAGTCCAATTTTCGTGAAAAAAATACATAGCGGAGATAGGAAATTTGCTGTTTTACGAAATAAAATTCAAGATTGCGCTCGATTGGAAGCAGATGCAAATATCATATTTTAATAATTCAAAGGTATTTTAGCAGCTGCGCAGGTTATGATCCTCTTCTAGTCAAGTCTGTTTTATTCAAAGAACATTTCTATCAATCAGTATTTTGGATAAATTTGCTGGTCCAGTCACATGTCAATGTCCGATTCTCTCTGGATTGGCTATTTGTCATTTAGTAGTTTTTTTTACGAAAGTGAATCAATATAAAAAATAATAGAAAGATCTATCCTTCACAAATCAAGACGTATTTGCAGACGAAAAACTGAAAATTTCGTACCTCCGTCAAAGCCATAGATAAGTTTCCCGTTCGCTTTTTTATTCAGCATGATTTTCCCAATCAGAAGGCTACTGCCCGATTGAAAATCCCACCAAACGGGAGGAGAAAAAAATCTAGAAAAAATTCTAAAAAATGAGCTCATCTGACGCCGATGAGTATTTCGTCCTGATTGGACCGCCATCCCCGGACGCTAACACGAATGCAAACGAGAGCAGCGGAGTTTCAGATGCGTCAATCGGAGGAGTCGGCGGTGGGGGCAGCTCGCAGCGCTTGGAGTGCGGCTGTCCGCCTTATCGACCTCGGTTAACAGACGTCCAAAGCGTTGTGGCCAGCGTCAGTTTATCCCACACCGTAGTGCAAGATCCCAATCGGGTCCTGGCCCAGCTGCCTAGGCATCGCAAGAGTCCGGAGGAGCGGCTATTCCTGCTGGATGCGTGGCTCCGCCGGCCGGCTCTGTACTACACCAGCGAGCTCATTCACGCCTTCATTGACGCGTTCGCCCCGATGCGTCTACAGGCTGGCAAGAGGCTCATTCGCGAGCGGGACGCCATCAAGCACTGCCACCTGGTGTACAAGGGTCAGCTGAAGGCGTTGCGCAATCATCCATCGCCATGCGGCCTGCAGTACCACACCGGCGTGCTGGAGTCCGGTGCCGAGCTGTTCTCCGATCCGTTGTGTCTCGGCCAGGTGTCGCAGTTCAGCTACGTGGCCGCCGAGGATTCGCTGCTGTTCTCCTTAGGCCTGAAGGATCTCGGCAGCTTGAACGCTGCGGCCAACGAAATCCGTAGGGGCGCCTTTCTAGAGTGCCTGCGCAGCATTAAGTACCTTCGACCGCTGCCCGCTAGGGAGATGCACGCCCTGGCCGAGAGCTGGGACGAGCCGCTTAAGGTTTGGTTGGCCAGTTCGCGCCTAACTTCTCATGATTCTCAACTATTCAGGGCAATCAATATGTTCAAGAGCACAGATTCTTGTGAGCTTGTGATCGGCACGACTTATCATGAAATAAGCCTTACGACACCTCTAAATGTCTCGAATTTTCCTTCTCTTTTTTATTGCATTGATAAAAAATATTTAACTACTAACAGTAGGCACGCAAATTCGCCACTACACAGACGTTCGATTACGAAGCTGGCTACGTGCTGCAGGAGGAAGGCTCCGTGCCGGACCGGCTGTACTGCATCCTGCAGGGCGGCGTCAGCCTCACCGACTCGCGCGGCTTCTCGGCCCGCCGCGGCGCCGGTCAGACTGTCTGCTGTCAGGCGCTGCTCCGTCTGCCATCCCCCTACACGGCCACAGTGGAGGAATTGTCAACTCTGGTTAGTCTGGAGGTCGGCCTGTGCCCGAGGTCCATCTCCAACCAGCTGATGGAGGATCCCGAAGCTCTGGAACGCGCCGCCGAGGAGCTTCGTTCTGAATTGGCTCGCGACGAAGAGGAAGCCGCGGCAGCGGCGGCCGCCGCAGTCGATCTCGAGCAAATAGCTGAAGCTGCCGCAGCAGCCGAAGCGGAACAGGCTCGAAGTCGGTTGAACCTGCCAGCGGTTCATCGACGCTCAGTACTGCGTCTGTGCCGAATACCGCAACTCAGTGGCCTCCTGCGACCAACGGAGCTTGACAGCTTGTTCGGCGATCGGGTACAGATGGCCACGCACATTCTGACTAGACAGAAAAACGACTGCCTGTACGCTGAAGGCATTGACTACGCAAAGTATGTGTACGTTGTGCTCGAGGGTGAGTTGCGTGAGACAGCCCCTGTTGGGCCGCACGGCTCCCACGCCCTGCTGAACGTTATCAGGCGAGGCGGCTGCGCGTGCTTGGAGTCGCTTCTACTGCAGAGCGCCTGCCTGTGCCAGCGCTCAGCCTACGCCAACACGGCCTGCACGGTGGTTGCGCTCGATGTAGACGCTATGGAAGAGGCTCTCTGTCGCAGTTTCATCTCAGTGATGAAGCGTCGAACCGAGACTTTTCGTCAAAGTGTTGGAGCCGCTCAGCTGACCGCTGTCGATGATGATCGGGCCTTCCGCGACGAGGTTTTCCCGCCAACCAGGGAGGAATTTATGCAGGGCAGCAGCGAGCGGTGTGGAGTCGGGGGCCTGCCAACCGGTCGAGATGAGCTGACCTTCAAGGCGCTAGCAGTGATGCGTCTCGTCGCGGCGCAGATTCGTCAGCTGTTGGAGCCGCTTGGCGACGATGTTCTGACTGCCAGCGAGCTGCGCTCCCTGCGGCTCTGCCATCGGGCTGTCATTATAGGCGGCCGGGGCGGCGGTAGCTACTCGGACGGCGAGCTGATGGTCACTGAGGAGGCCTCGCGGCGGCGCATAATATACTTCCTGCAGAGCGGCGAAGCTGAGGTATCGCACACTACACGCTGCGGTGGCGGCAGCGGCTGCATCTTGCAGGTGCGATGCTGTAGGTGCGCTCTTGTACTCTAAGAAATTCGTGTGTGAAACAATCGACAAAAACTCGCGCAATTGCAGGAGCGCCCAGAGACTCGTCCAGCGGGCAGCCTGCTGTGCCCGGAGCAGCTGTTCCTGCCGGCCGTGTGCTGCTACGAGGCTCGCGCTAAACAGGACGGCACGGAGCTAGCCCTGGTCAATCAGCACGTCCTGGAAACGGCCATCGGCTGCGAATTTCGCGAAGTTTTTCTACGACGACCGGAAGCGTTCCGGGCCTACCTGACGGCCAGGTATCCGGGCGTTACGGAGGCGGACCTGCAAGTGTTGACAACACCGGCGACCGCGGAATCTTCAGCGGCTGGTCGAGTCTGCGCCTTCGGCTTGGAGGCGCTGATGTGCCATCCGCAGGTTGGCCGGCTGTTCACCGATCGGGAGCTACAGCGGCTGAAGGCCAGCCAAGCCAGCGTCATGTCATGCATCGATGCTAAGCAGCCCAATCAGAGCATCTTCCTCGAGGTTCGGCACATTGTTCTCATATTTTTGTTCAGATAAAAATCAGCCATTTTGCATTCGCAATGTCTGTTCGCCACAGGCCACATGTTTATATTTGGAACACAGATTTTTCTGTGTTCTGCCTCGCCACTTCTGATGTTTGCGTATTCCGCTTGGCCAGGTCTGATGTTTTTGTGTGTTCTGCTTCGCTACTTCTGATGTTTGTGTGTTCTGCTTCGCTACTTCTGATGTTTGTGTGTTCTGCCTCGCCACTTCTGATGTTTGTGTGTTCTCCTTTGCCACTTCTGATGTTTTTTATGCGACTCTTCAAGCTTGGCAGAATTTTGAGTGTTTTGCTTCTTAACTGATGAAATTTCGGGAAATCCCGACTCATTATCCTCTTAGTATTGATGTCAAAATATGAGTATTTGAAATTTCGGAGCTCCCAACATCTTCGCGCTGAGCACACTTTGACCACCAAGTTCACTCTTCTCAAATCGGTACACGCCAGGGCTCCGACCAGATCACCAGCCTGTTCATCGTCTACTCCGGTCGCGTCACCAGCTCGGCAACGCCCGGGCCCAACCGGCCCAGCCAGCTGCTTGACACACACGAATCCGGCGAGCTGGTTGGCACTGAAGCTCTGCTCCGCCAAGGCCTGCGCTCGACCTCGGCCTACGCCGCCTCAGCAGCTGAGCTGATCGTCGTGCCAGTCGAAAAGATTGAAGCCGCCGTTGGCACGCCGGTGTCCGAGCTGCTAGCCAGGGACCAAGACGTCGCTCTCTCCCTGTTCCGTCGGATCTTCCAGCCGGGCGTGCCGTTGCCCCGCGACGGCTGGCGTCCGGGCGTCGATCCTCAGCGACTCCTCTCGCTACAGTCGGCCGCGACGTCGGCTGCCAGCGCCGACAGCTGTCGCCGCCGTATGCGCGGCCGTCACCTGAGAGTTGAAGCGGAGATTCTACGAGAAGCGGAGGGCTGCAGTCGGGTCAGCAACGAGTTCTCCATCAGCCTGAGCCAGATTGAGGACAAACAGAGCTCCTAGGCTTCGCCGTGGAGTGTTGTTGTCGGCCTCATGAATGCAAGCTGGTGAGGAGTATACTTTACAATTTATTCAATAAACAGTTCTACAATCTAAATTCAATTACTAAAATATACGTAACGCCGCTAATAGAGGCCAAATTAAAAAAAATTCATTCAATTTTTTTCGAAATCATTTTCAAGCCTCTACTAGCAGTAGTAGTTAGTAAAAGAAGTTAAACATTTCTCAGCCATTGAGTGATTGCGCGTCGCATTAACATGCAATGTATTTGACAAAGGGATATTTATAGCAGCTAGATACAGCCAGAATGTTTAAACTTGCAGAGGTGTGTGCGCGAGCGAGTGCGTGCATTCGCTCAAAATCTAACGACAACGATTTTGATTTTCGTATGAAAAAAATATCACAAGAGAAATATCGAAATAAAGTCAGCGGATCAAAGTGCATTTCTGTGGGTGTTAAAAGGGCTTCACGGACTCTACAGGTGCTTCGGGAGCGATAGATATTACAGAAGAAATCATTTTTGACGAGTGCGCGACAAAAAATATTTTAATCATGGTCGATTGCGAGAGATGTCAGCTGCTGTATTGCTGTCATTGTCATTGTCAAACTGTCACTTTCAGCTTGTGGACACGGGGTGAGGAATTGCAGACTATCTCTCCAGTGTAGAGAGCCCTTACTCTTCTGATTAGTGAAGCAATTTCGGTATACTGCTACAATCTCAAGTACACCGATGCAGTACTGTAGCCTGCTCAAAATAATCTACTGGCGCTCTCCACTTTCAAGGAAACAGCTGCAAGAAAATATTATTTCAGCGGAAAGAGGAACATTCGGTGGTAGGGGGGGGGGGGAGGAGTGGCAGAAGCGCGCCTGGTTCAGCTGGTGCTGGTTCTGCCGGCCCGTCTGCTTGAAACGATGGCCACTTCCGGGTCTGCGGATGCGGCGGCGGTGGCAGCGGCGGCTCCCGAGACGGAGGCGGTCCGGGCAGCTGAGGACGGCAGGACACCCATGGGGATGCTGTCCCTGGGCGGTACGCTCGAGTACATGGTTGGCCGATTGTCGATTGATGGCCGGCTCAGCCGATTGTTGCGAAGTCCCCGACGGTCGAGGGACTTGCGGACTAAAGCCGCGACCTGGGGGTTGGAGAGCGATGCCCTGACTTGATAGAATTGAGAAAATCTGGGACTTCCTGTAGGCTTTTCAAATAGTCAGTCAGATAAATTCATTCAGCACCATACAATGAGTTGGGTTTAACAATGCAACTAACTTGACGCAGATTTCTTCTACTTCCTAATTGAATAATATTTCCTTCATTAAACATTTAAGAGAAGGAAACGATTCTCTTCTAATGGAAGAAAAAAATTATTAATTTTCATTTTCTGTTCGGTTTCAAGGAATAGAATATTTCGAAAGTAACTGTTTATGAATCGTGAATAGTGGAAAATTATGGAAATGATATTCCCGTAGGAACTAAGATCGCAGCAGGATGAATTCAAGCTAACTCGAATCATTTGACAACCACTCGAAGATACACTTGACTCGATGGGGATGGAGACGAGTGGGCCTAATGAAGGCGGAATTCAACCGTGATCTGGCTGATTCGTGCGATAGTAAATATATAATATCCTACTGGATATTGGTTAAATTGGTTAAGGATATTGAAATGTATTCCACGAATGCAGGGAGCGGAGATTATTGACTTGATTCGCGGAGATTATAAGTAATCTCCGCTTCCTATCAGTTTTGTCTATGGCAGCGGAGATTACTTAGTAAGAATCTCCGCTAGCAAAACACTTGCGAGATAGACAAGGCGTACAGGCAGAGTGGAATACATATCACATTTCTACTTCAAGCTAAATCAAACTAAGCTAGACTTGATTTTCTAAGCGTTATTGAATGGAAATATTACAAAAAAACAAGATGACAAAATGTCGCTCACCTCATTATTGCCAAAGCAGAACACGATGGCCACAATGGCTCCATGCGAGCCCCGCAGGCTAGCCTTGGCGATGCGGTAGGCAATGATGCCGGCGTTGACTCTGCGGTCCTGTCTGTACATCATCAGCAGCCACTGAAGGCCGAACAGTGGCACCAGGATGCAGGTCGCTTTGAATGCCCGTCTTGAAGGAAGTTTGAAAAAACGGGTGCGTTTCTCAGCGCAACGAGTTAAAATGATCATTTTTTATATTCTTGGAAAATGTGAATAAACCCCTGGAGATACTCAAGGGATTTTGTTTCAAGCTCTGTAATTAACTATAGATGGACATGCTAAATATTAGTCTATTCAATAGGCAATAATTACTTGTTTTAAGAATCATAATTATATTAATTAGCTTGTTCTTCAGTTGGATGACTATGAGAATACGACAAAATTAGTACATATTTGTTATTTCGTGTCTTCAAAGAATCATCAACTATTACATTAGCTGCTTACCTGTAGTTGTTCGTGTCATTCGGATTAGAGTTGAGTTTTCTTAGTAAAATGCGAAGTATGTTAACGAAGAATATCACGTTTAGCTGAAAAAATGAAAGTGATTAGAGTGGTACAAAGATTGCGTACTATGGAGAGTAACAATGCAATAGAAATCCAATCAATATTGGTGACAGAAACTTACTAGAATGCAAAGCAGATTCGCGCCGTCCTTCAGCCACTCCAGCTGATTCGCATCGGATATCCAACATCTGAGAGAACATTGGAGAACTGCCAACTTAATACACTATCATAAATGGTGGTTATACAGTTAGGCTTTAAGAATCATCCTTTATTTTGGACTTAGGGGAGTTTGTCACTCTGTTTTACAAAAAGTCCAAGCTCCAAACAAACAAACAACAAACAAACAAACAAATAAACAAGACCATCTCTTACCTGCCGTTCAAGTGTCTGAAATGGGGTATGGCCAGGCGCAGAACGCTATAGGTGGCGTTAATTATGACGGCGGTACCTGTGGAAGGTGTACATTGGACCAGATTGGGTGTACATTGGTCGAGCATTCGCAAGAATAAGATAAGGTTGTTCAAAATAAAACAAATAGAGCATGACCCAAGTTAATAAGGTACGCAAAGCCTGAGTCATTTAGTGTGACGTTTTTTATTTAAACCACATGTCACTTTCTGAACATGTCAAAACACGTGAAAACATGAGACCAACTTGTGTTTTGAAATTTTGAGCTAAAAATTCTTATGACGAAATAATTATCATTTACTTTTGAGTCAATAATATGATGCAATATTACTAATGTTTGTTTGAAAGCATACAATATTAAGTTTTCTAATTTTCTTAAAGTCTGCCGTCATGTACTATTAGCTAGGCCTCGACACCTCTATTGTTTGACACCTCAATTTCCTCCCATGCTTTTGTGGCCAGACGGACTCTAAAACTAACGAGTATTTCCGCATTCAGCTCACCCCATCCGAGCACATAGTAGGTCCACAATGATTTCTCTCGATCGAAAGCCCGGATAAGCAGACGATGAAGGTAAAAACCTTCAACAAAGATCCACATAAACATGGCGGATTGCATTGTCCTGTGCAGCACGGAGAGCAGAATGCAGCCAACCTGTCCCAAGGAGTTCCCAATGAGTTTAGTCGTGAAGGTGACATGAACAAAATACTGTGATTACCTTCTTAGCTACTCAAGTCTTGAGTCTTCCTGTTCATTTGTTCGCGAGCCCTTCCAACTATGACTGGACTTTCCACATCCTTCTTGAGCGTAGTTTTTTTTCACACACACGAGTTTTTCTCAACCAGCCAGCAGTTAGTTCCCTCTTTAACAGGCCACAACTTGCAAGTTAAAGTCACTTTTTTTTCTTCCAACCTTCCTATTCTTTATTCCTACTTCTATGCTTTTTATTTCTTTGACTACTTTGAGAGGGCAGGCACATTGCGTTAATAATTAAACAGTTTAAGTGCAAGGCAAAACTTGTCTATACCAACATACTGAACCAATAGATAACCGATATTAGAGTTAGAGGACAACTCACCCCGCCTCTATGCAGCACCGAGTCCGCCTCGGAGTCCGCCTGGGAAGCTGACTCCATACTACGCAGCGAGCGCTCGTTAACATCAATGTGGTAAAGTTTGATGGTTGCTATGCTGAGGGCTGCGTCTAAGGTTAGAGCCAGAAATAGGTTCACGTGGATTATAACTCGTTGCTGTTTTCTTAGACTTCTGAAACGAATAAAAGGAATGTGGGAGACGCGTGAGAAGCAGTGCTAAGCAAATTTAACCAAAGCAAATCGTATATTTTCACTCACTCATAGCCAAGAAATATGGCAATTGCTGGGAGCAAAAAGAATATCGAAACGCAGTAGAAGGATAGAGAAATCTTCTTGAAGATAATGTCCCACTGGAATGAAGCAAAGTTAGTCGGTTAAAATGCACTTTTAATTGCTGGGGTGCATGCAAAAATAGTGACCTTATATCTAGGCTCCGCATGGTTGATCGCCTAATGCTGTGTTTACGCCCCATTCAGAGCTAATGCCCCAAAGCCAGAGCTGCACTGCACTAAGATTATATTTAGCCACGCAATATCCCCTGAATGATTGAATTGGATCCCATGTGCGACTTTGATCTTCATCCATTTTCTCTCTCCATCTCCATTATTGAGGTTCCCGAGGAAGCGGATGGACAGAATGGCCGACTCCGTAAACTAAAACTACCAAATTTTATCTTGATGGGCTACTGGAAACTGAAATGTGCCATCGCTATAATTTGGCTATTACTGCAATTTGCCTATGTATCTGTCTGTCTGTCTGTCTGTCTGTCTGATGCCTGTCTGTCTGTCTGTCTGTCTGATGCCTGTCTGTCTGTCTGTCTGTCTGATGCCTGTCTGTCTGTCTGTCTGTCTGTCTGTCTGTCTGTCTGTCTGTCTGTCTGTCTGTCTGTCTGTCTGTCTGTCTGTCTGTCTGTCTGTCTGTCTGTCTGTCTGTCTGTCTGTCTGCCTTCCTGTCTGTCTGTCTGTCTGTCTGTCTGTCTGTCTGTCTGTCTTTCTGTCTGTCTGTCTGTCTGTCTGTCTGTCTGTCTGTCTGTCTGTCTGTCTGTCTGCCTTCCTGTCTGTCTGTCTGTCTGTCTGTCTGTCTGTCTGCCTTCCTGTCTGTCTGTCTGTCTGTCTGTCTGTCTGTCTGTCTGTCTTTCTGTCTGTCTGTCTGTCTGTCTGTCTGTCTGTCTGTCTGTCTGTCTGTCTGTCTGTCTGTCTGTCTGTCTGTCTGTCTGTCTGTCTGTCTGTCTGTCTGTCTGTCTGCCTTCCTGTCTGTCTGTCTGTCTGTCTGTCTGTCTGTCTGTCTGTCTTTCTGTCTGTCTGTCTGTCTGTCTGTCTGTCTGTCTGTCTGTCTGTCTGTCTGTCTGCCTTCCTGTCTGTCTGTCTGTCTGTCTGTCTGTCTGTCTGTCTGCCTTCCTGTCTGTCTGTCTGTCTGTCTGTCTGTCTGTCTGTCTGTCTTTCTGTCTGTCTGTCTGTCTGTCTGTCTGTCTGTCTGTCTGTCTGTCTGTCTGTCTGTCTGCCTTCCTGTCTGTCTGTCTGTCTGTCTGTCTGTCTGTCTGTCTGTCTGTCTGTCCGTCTGTCTGTCTGTCTATCAATTAGCACCCAAACCACCCAGCTTACCTCTAGAAGTGAGTTGCTCAAGCAGGTCATGTAGTTAGTGTGCTCCCAGACCTGCCCGTCGCTAGTCTTAGTTTCCCACGTGCCGTTCTCGGTGCAGCGAATCACGAAAGATTCTGCAATTGGGGAACAGATAGTTTAGTCTCACTGAGCGCTATTTTCATCCCATTTTACAGTGAATTTTATCACGGCAAGTCGCATAGAAGCAGTCGCTGCTTGTCGCAGGTGCCGCTGAGGAAATGGAAATCTCTAGTTAGATGCATGCGACTGCATCCCATGTATCCATTCGGCACAGGCTATTCATAGAACAGAAAAGGCTTGTCACGAATCTTCCCTGCGATTATTGACTTGCTACACACAGGATTTTAACTGCAATTACCGCCAGCTGGACTGGATGATCTTTTTACTATCAGTCCATCCATCCATCCATCCATCTATCTATTTATCTATCTATCTATCTATCTATCTATCTATCTATCTATCTATCTATCTATCTATCTATCTATCTATCTATCTATCTATCTATCTATCTATCTATCTATCTATCTATCTATCTATCTATCTATCTATCTATCTATCTATCTATCTATCTATCTATCTATCTATCTATCTATCTATCTATCTATCTATCTATCTATCTATCTATCTATCTATCTATCTATCTATCTATCTATCTATCTATCTATCTATCTATCTATCTATCTATCTATCTATCTATCTATCTATCTATCTATCTATCTATCTATCTATCTATCTATCTATCTATCTATCTATCTATCTATCTATCTATCTATCTATCTATCTATCTATCTATCTATCTATCTATCTATCTATCTATCTATCTATCTATCTATCTATCTATCTATCTATCTATCTATCTATCTATCTATCTATCTATCTATCTATCTATCTATCTATCTATCTATCTATCTATCTATCTATCTATCTATCTATCTATCTATCTATCTATCTATCTATCTATCTATCTATCTATCTATCTATCTATCTATCTATCTATCTATCTATCTATCTATCTATCTATCTATCTATCTATCTATCTATCTATCTATCTATCTATCTATCTATCTATCTATCTATCTATCTATCTATCTATCTATCTATCTATCTATCTATCTATCTATCTATCTATCTATCTATCTATCTATCTATCTATCTATCTATCTATCTATCTATCTATCTATCTATCTATCTATCTATCTATCTATCTATCTATCTATCTATCTATCTATCTATCTATCTATCTATCTATCTATCTATCTATCTATCTATCTATCTATCTATCTATCTATCTATCTATCTATCTATCTATCTATCTATCTATCTATCTATCTATCTATCTATCTATCTATCTATCTATCTATCTATCTATCTATCTATCTATCTATCTATCTATCTATCTATCTATCTATCTATCTATCTATCTATCTATCTATCTATCTATCTATCTATCTATCTATCTATCTATCTATCTATCTATCTATCTATCTATCTATCTATCTATCTATCTATCTATCTATCTATCTATCTATCTATCTATCTATCTATCTATCTATCTATCTATCTATCTATCTATCTATCTATCTATCTATCTATCTATCTATCTATCTATCTATCTATCTATCTATCTATCTATCTATCTATCTATCTATCTATCTATCTATCTATCTATCTATCTATCTATCTATCTATCTATCTATCTATCTATCTATCTATCTATCTATCTATCTATCTATCTATCTATCTATCTATCTATCTATCTATCTATCTATCTATCTATCTATCTATCTATCTATCTATCTATCTATCTATCTATCTATCTATCTATCTATCTATCTATCTATCTATCTATCTATCTATCTATCTATCTATCTATCTATCTATCTATCTATCTATCTATCTATCTATCTATCTATCTATCTATCTATCTATCTATCCGCCATCACCGCAGACCCCAGCTCTCTCACTATTCGGATCAGCGCTTGGCAGATAATCCGGACAGCTGTACTCGGACGTGGCGCCGCTTGGCGTTGCGTCGATGCAATGCAAGCCGTCCCAGGTTGCTGGGCACATGTCGCCTGCGCTGGCCTCGGCTCCCATGTTCAGCTGGAAGCGGCAGCAGGCCATGGCGGCTTGGCAGCAGCGATGCACCCTGGCTACGCAGTCGTCAACGGGCGGTGCGTGCTTGGGCTCGAGTTGGACAAACGCTGAGCAGACCTCGGTGGAGAATTGCGTTTCGTTGATAAATCGGAGCCGTTTTTTTGCCAGGTCGGACAGCACCTTGGCGGCGCGGATGTAAATAAACTTGAAGCAGTGGTAGCACGTGTGGAAATGATAACTCCTGGGCGGCCGGCGGGTGCCGTTGTGGGCCCGACAGCTCATCCTCGGCTGCAGCGAGTCAACACTCGATGGCACGCTGGACGGAGCGGCCGCTGAGGCCAGCAAGCCGGCCAAGACGACAGCTACTAGAAAGAGGCACTGCCGCATGCGGACGGTCTGTGACAAGGGAAGAAATGTCGAAAATTTTCGTCTGTTTTACCAGCTGAAAACTCCAGCTACTCGGGTTGGCGGTTTTTTAAAGATTCCGCACAAGAGGCGGGTGAAAAATGAGGCAAATTCTCTCGCGGAGTCTGTTATTTCCTGGCCTGCGGGGACAATGAATCTTCCCGGGATTCTTCTTGAAAGCGAATTGCAGGGGGGGAAACCAAATCTGACGTGCTCGGTCTTTTATTACAGAAAAATGATCCGCTTCTTCTGACTCGGATTGGGGAAGGCAGGGAAAGTCAGAGCGAATGCGAGACGGCCTGCAATATTTATGGGATTATTCGTGACTGTTGCTGCTCCAATTGGTCCGTATCCCAGGCTAGGGGATCATAATTCATTTTCCCGATCGTTTGAAAGGACGCCAAAATTTTTTTTATTCGCTCAGATCTTTGTCTGTCTCTCAGATTATAATCACCGACTTGTTTCTGTCTATTTCAATCAGCAGTTTCTCGTGTTTTTCTTCACTGCTTAGAAACCTGAGGCTTCAGATGGGTATGGAGAGTTAATGTTTTTGCTGGTAAAAAGATTTAGAAATGCTAATTATTTCTAAGAATGACAAATAAAATTGAAATGACATATTGATGAACACATTCTATGCATAACTATTCACAGTTATTACAATCTAGTAACTATACAATCCAACCACTTTACAGTCCAAAAACTTTACAATCCAATAACTTTACAATTCAATAACTTTGTTCCCAGACTTTAACCCACCAGACAATGTAAAATTTGACGCACCTGAGGCTCGCTTAACTTCGAGTCAGTCCAATCAAAGATGCGGCTGCCACACAGAGCAGCTTCCACCCCGCTGAAGAGGCGCCAGCAAAAGGAAGCAACCTGGCCCGCGAGCAAAACTGCTTAGCCTGAAAAATTGTGTCGCTCAACAAAGCGATATTAAAGTTATTTTAGCTGTTGAGCGGCCTGTTTATTTTGGAATGGACGTGCTGAGACAGGAGGGAGTGAGGGTGGAAGGCCTTTATCAGTGGCTTGGATTCGGCAATGGCACTACCAGTGCAGCAACCCCAGGCCTACGCACTACATTGCGTGCTGCTAAAACACAAAATAGCTACATTTAGGTGGACTTGAGTTCGCTGCAACCTAAGCGAAAGCACATGAGTTAGAACTCCAGCCTACCCCAAAAAGAGAAGATAATGACTTCGACAGTACCCCCCCCCCACTGTTGACTTTCAGTTCAGTTCGGTCGGGCAAAAAGTGGTTGCCAAACTCAAATTTACAACTGCTCACGTCATTTATGCGTCAGAGAAATTAATTAATGTTCGAGGGAAGAGATTTTGATACCAAAAATTTTAAATGGATGATTTTCGAAAGACAAGATTGTGAGGGACGAGATTTTGAGGGACGAGATTTGAGGGACGAGATTTTGAGGGACTAGATTTGAGGGACGAGATTTGAGGGATGAGATTTTGAGGGATCATATTTTGAGTGGCGAGATTTTGAGGGACGAGATTTTGAGGGATCATATTTTCAGTGGCGAGATTTTGAGGGACGAGATTTTGAGGGACGAGATTTTGAGGGACGGGATTTTGAGGGATGGGATTTTGAGGGATGGGACTTTGAGGGATGGGATTTTGAGGGACGAGATTTTGAGGGACGAGATTTTGAGGGACGAGATTTTGAGGGACGGGATTTTGAGGGATGGTATTATGAGGGATGGGATTTTGAGGGACGTGAGTTTGAGGGATGAGATTTAGATGGCCGAGATTTTAATAAATATCTCGTAGATATTGAGGGACGAGGTTTCAGGGATAATATTTTTGAGAGACTGGATTTTAAGGGATGAGATTTTGGAACAGGAAATTTTCGGGTTAAGATGTGAAAATTTCTTTAGTTAATTTGCATGAAATAATTGACTAAACCAAATTCTAAATACATGCATAAGCAAAATTTCATCTTGCTGAAATCTGAAAAGACAGATTCCCGAATCGATTAGAGAAAAAGATATTTTTAGTAAGCAAGGATTTAGAATTTTAGATCGTCAAAGAATTCAGACTGAAAGGTTGAACCTAAAATTCACCCTGTGTTTTAGTGAGGTTCAACAATTCAATGCAGCGATGTAACGCAGATCTTTCTGCTCTTTTCCCGTGATGAAGTGACGCTGAGCAGTTGGGGAACTGCGCAGAGTCACAGCAGAAGTTGGACAGAGTGAAAGTGTGAGGCTATTAGGGGACAGGGAGAGAGAGCTGGCGGTTGTGAAGCCCTGCAGAGATGACGGATGGCTTCCCGGGTCGCAGCTCGCTCGCCCCTCCCCCTTCCGTCCCGCTCTGTCGCACCCTTTGTTTGCCAATCCGCGAAGTCCAAAACTCCTGTTAATAAGGAACGGCCTTGCAAAAGGGGGGGCTGAGTTAGTTGCAAAGTTTTCTGTTAGTTAATTTGAAAATTCTTTTGCTCAAATGGAGAAATAAATTTTTTGCAAAAAAACCCTATGCCTGGATTCTGGTCAGCTTGCTCACCCAGGGAATGCTTGGTGCCGGAAGGAAGCGTATAAGGAAAAATCTCCCCCCACCCACTGCTTTTGGGCCGGATGCCAGATGGCTGGCATAAATTTTCTTCGAAACTGGCCGGCCCTCTCCTAATCATCGTGGCGATCCCCCTTGCGCAGCTGCTTACACTGCGCCCCAGTCCCAGGCCGACGCTTGCAAACGGAATAATCCTCAGACCTTCCCTACTCCAGCATCTGGCGAAGACGGAAAGCCAGCTACGAATTACAAATCTGTGTAGAGCGTGTTTGCGCCGAGTAAAGAGTCCACGGAGCTCTGTTTGCACTGCATTGCACTTCGCGCTCTGCATTGGAATTCCTGAGTTTGGCGGTTGATAGAGATATGGTCTAATCGCGGGATCTAGGTGTTTAGCCCCCACCTGGGCTTGGCCTGTTAGAGCGGCTCTAAATCTTTCTTTATCATCTTGTTTTCGAAGATCAATGCGTCTATGTTTTTAATGGCTCTGTCACGCAGAAATGTTCATTTCGCTGAGAGTCAGTACCCAGGTAACTGGCGCCCTTTATTGAAAACATCTTGTCCCCGCACCCACCTCACGCTCTCTGTACATTGACTCTTTATGAGCCCCCACCTCACGCCCTCTGTACATATGACTCTTTATGAGCACCCACCTCACGCCCCTAGTACATTTCTAACGCGGTTCCTCCTATAGGCCGTCAATTAACAAAACATTCTGTAAATCAACCACCTCACACCACAACACCACAAATTAGAATGATTGGACTGATTAGTTTTCCTTTATTAACGTAAAATTTAGTAAATTAGCATTAACACACTATGTGTAATAGTTATTTCTATGTTTTGAGTCACATGGCTCATGTCGCCGATTCATTTCTTTATTAATCAGTACGTGACAGTCGCTTGTTCAGTGTGAAGAGTGGGCGCCGAGGTGATATGAAGGAATAACCAGCCATACATTGTTTTCGTGTCCCAACACAGAGCCCATGTGAGTTTGCACAGCTGGTGAGAAGTTCTATCAAAATAAGCGGCGACAAAGAATTAGGGGAGTAGCTAGTCAACCATGCTAATATCTCATTGTACATCGTGCGAGTGCAAGATTTAAGCACTCATACCGTAGAAAGATCGGAATTTTACGTGTGTGCATTGAAGGGTACAAACGTTTTCCTTGGATAAGTAATTATGAATTATAAAATGGTTGGAAAGAAATGGCTGAACATCAACTGTAGAAAAGGCGAGTTGTTTTTTTCAATTTTTTTTTCGAAATTTCAACAAAAAATTGGAGCGTCCTCGTGCGCTAAGCAGCCCACTGAATGGAGATATCCAACGCCAAGTAGAGGCATTCTATAGAGAGGTGTTATACATACTTTTTTGGCCAGATGTACAGCCCACGGCACAGCCGCAGCCAGCTGCGCAGGGAATCCAAGGGCTGTGTCCTGCACTGTCCTGACGGCCTGGAGAGGCCGCAACACCCACTCTAAATTTACCCAACTCAAACTGGTATCTGATCTCAGCTGGGTGGACTGAAGCAATGTGGGATTAAGCGCGTTGCCGTTTATGAGCCACAACCCCAAACCGCTGGGCTAAAACTCCTCATAACTTGCATTCAAACGGAACTTCATGAACAACTCTCATAATTTTCTTCGCGTACTACGCATTTTAAACCCTTAGCTTCTCGCGTGCAAGGTTCCAGCTAGCAGTTCCCCTGATCTATACTGTGATGACAGGGTGCATCTACCAGCTAAAACCCAAAATTTGAGTAGTCTAGTCTCCGAAATATAAGTTAAAACAGAAATTATTCGAATTTTAAGGTTAAGGTACGATTTTAGAAATTTTACTCATAGATGAAAATCTAGTGGAAACGAAGGTAGACACAAAAGTCAGCATGTATTTAAGAATGGTGGACAGAAGGTTAGGCATAATTGGTAGATAGGTGGGGGTAGGTTAGACTTGGACTAATCTTTGACAGATATGATTTGACTGCAGGGAGGTCAGAAAACCAGGGAGGTACCTAAACAACAGGAAAACATCATAGATAGCAGCGTGCCAAAAAGTGTATCGGCATGCAAAACTTTCTAGAAGTAGCAACTTACTAAATTGTAGTCAGTCTAATCCGCTGTGGAATCCGCAGCCACTAATGCTATACTACTACGGTGCAGTACGTATTTTTGTGCTCGGACGGATAGAAACTTAGCTGAGTGAGTGCAAGTGTGCATTAGGGGGGGTGGGTTTAGCAGGGGCTGCTGGGCGAGACCCACGGAGAGACAGACGGACAGACGGACTGAGGCAAAATTAGCAATTCAATTCAATTCGGCAATGGGCTATTGGGTCTCTGGCTAGCTTGTAGCGTCCTATGGGAAAGCGGTTAAAAAACTGTCAA
Source organism: Macrostomum cliftonense (assembly GCA_950096795.1). Lineage (NCBI taxonomy): Eukaryota > Metazoa > Platyhelminthes > Macrostomidae > Macrostomum > Macrostomum cliftonense. The sequence goes on along the minus strand of CATNEM010000239.1, from coordinate 184,659 downwards.
CTGGAGCCTTCACGACGCTGTCAGTCAAAGCAACTAAATCTGAGTTTGGAGCTGGCTCCGATATTGACTAAACACTTCAGCTTAATGTCGCACGGAGTCTGCTTGTCATTCACTCCTCCTGTTAATAAGCGTTTATTTTATGGCGCACAAATTTATCCTGTCATTGACGAACAAGGCGGAAATAAAAGTGCGGGCACTTCACCAATTCATCTTTATTGCGTTTCATTGCTTTTCACTCGGGCTTTTCTGTGATCTGTTTAGGAAAGAAAGGTGCCGATTTCTCTTGATCTCCGTGTCCAATTCTTCAAGTCTGTGTATCTGGTTCTCTTGATCTCCGTGTCCAATTCTTCAAGTCTGTATCTGGTTCTCTTGATCTCCGTGTCCACTTCTTCAAGTCTGTGTATCTGGTTCTCTTGATCTCCGTGTCCACTTCTTCAAGTCTGTGTATCTGGTTCTCTTGATCTCCGTGTCCACTTCTTCAAGTCTGTGTATCTGGTTCTCTTGATCTCCGTGTCCACTTCTTCAAGTCTGTGTATCTGGTTCTCTTGATCTCCGTGTCCACTTCTTCAAGTCTGTGTATCTGGTTCTCTTGATCTCCGTGTCCAATTCTTCAAGTCTGTGTATCTGGTTCTCTTGATCTCCGTGTCCAATTCTTCAAGTCTGTGTATCTGGTTCTCTTGATCTCCGTGTCCAATTCTTCAAGTCTGTATCTGGTTCTCTTGATCTCCGTGTCCAATTCTTCAAGTCTGTGCATCTGGTTCTCTTGATCTCCGTGTCCACTTCTTCAAGTCTATGTATCTGGTTCTCTTGATCTCCGTGTCTACTTCTTCAAGTCTGTGCATCTGGTTCTCTTGATCTCCGTGTCCACTTCTTCAAGTCTATGTATCTGGTTCTCTTGATCTCCGTGTTTACTTCAAGTCAATGTAGCTCGTATCTGGTTCTCTCGATCTGACCCTCTTGATCTCTCTCTGAAATTGAGACACCCGCTCTTTCGATCAGATGTTCAGCCAACGGAACAGCCGCAGCTAGTTGCGCGGCGCATCCGAGGCGCATCCGCTGTGTACAGCTGCTCAGTTGTGACGGGCCGGAGGGGCCGCAACACCCAACCAAAATTTTTCCAGCTCAAACTGGTACCCGATCTCAGCTGGGTTGGACTGAAGCAATGCAGGATTAAGTGCCTTGCTCAAGGGCACTGATTGTCTCCTAGCGCCGGGACTCTAACCCACGAACTTCCGGTCATGAGACAGATGCCCTAGCCACGAGGCTACAACTCCTCTCTTTTATCTACTTCTCTTTATCTCTGTGTCTACTTCTTCTACGTCTGGTATCTATTTGTCTTCATCTCCTTTTCTTGAATAGCTCAATGCCCAATTCTCTGTATCGCTGTTTAGCACGATATAATTTTTCCAAATTCCTCATTATCAGCAATCATCATCATCTCATCTCAAATGAAAATATCGACATCTCGTGAGCTGACAGAATCATTCTTGTCACGTGCGTCTGACTGCCAGATAGATAGACGTTTCTGACTATATAACCCAGAGTTTTAGCAAACAGATGAAGTATGACAAAAACTTTGCCGTTTCTAAGTAGCCTGGAATCGATTTTTCACTTTTTGTCTTCACAGGCTTTTAAGAAACATCAAGATCCATGAAACATCTTTAACCAGCAGCTTGTTTCTTTTGTCTTAGTGGGAGGGACAATTTTTACTGATCAGAAATTGCATGCCCATCTTCTGCTTCTGAGTATTTCATATGAGTTGTTATGTATTTATGCATGTATTTATGTATATATAGCTTCATGTCTCACTCGATCATTTATCCCATATCTTGGTATTTCTCCCAACCTACCTCTCTCTCTCTCTTAGACTTCTCTTAATGCTTATTGGATTCTTATACATCTTAATCTAAAATTAATTATATGGTCAAATCTTCTCAGAAGAATCAGAAAATGTGTTGCAGTCATCAGCTCACACAGAAGAAAGACATTTCCCTCTGATGCTTCTTTCGCTTGTTTAACTCGATTAAGCGGGGGGCGGAGGGCACCAACCCGATGACCCCCTGGAGCGCAAAGCCAAGTGATTACTTTATTCGTTTTAGACGTGACAGAATGGCCAAGAGGCTCCTTTTTGCAGAGTTGGCCAGAGCACTGAGCGCGCTGCTTTCATTCTCGCAATGTTTGCCAAAGAAAAACATCACCGACTGCTTTATTTCTGTCGTTCTTTCTTTCTTAATTTCTGTCTCTGTCTGGTTTGTTCGCTTTCCCGCCGGTGGAAAAGATGACAAAGAATTTCTATTGCTCTCCCTCAGTTCTTTAATTAGATTAGTGGCTGGGGGGAATGCGTCTGCATCCAGCCAACGTAATTCAACTTGATTCAATTATTAACAAAAAATCCTGATCACTCTACTATCTGAGTAGTAAGGTTAGCTATGACAAATATATATTTATATCAAGACATAAAAGATCCAAAAAGTCGGCTAAAAATTCGAAAAGTCCTTCTATGGCTTGCTGATTGCAGAGGTGGTTTTGGAAAAAAAGATAAAAAGGTAAAAAACCGGAATTTGATTAAAATAGCACACAAAAGCAGTCATGTGATTCCTCTTTTTTGTAGTTCTTCATACGTAAATATTCATTTTGGTTTAGGCCCGATGTAAGAAATTTATTTTTATCAATTTTTAGTTCCCTGCCTGTTTAAAGTCAGTTCAGGCACAGTTCAGTGTCAGCTCAGTTTCAGCTCAGTGTCAGCTCAGAGTCAGCTCAGAGTCAGCTCAGAGTCAGCTCAGAGTCAGCTCAGTGTCAGCTCAGTGTCAGCTCAGTGTCAGCTCAGTGTCAGCTCAGTGTCAGCTCAGTGTCAGCTCAATGTCAGCTCTGTTAGTTTTGATTTCGGTTGCCGCACAAACTGACATCAGGACACCGGACTGACTGCCAGTCTGTACTTTTTCATTCTAGTTTCTAACCGGCCAGAACCGCTCGTTGCTACCCTGGAACAAAGATTTTAAACGCAGCCTTTGCCTTTTAATTTTCCATCTTTTAGTTAGAACAATGAAAGAATGATGGGAACATCCAAAGCTAGGAGAAGATTAACAAGCAGCGAAGCGCATAATCAGAATGCCAAGTGTTGTAATTCAGTGCGCTGATTGCTCAACTAATTACTGTTTTGACAAGCTTAGTCCCGAACTTCAAAGTTCGCTTTAGTCGAGAAAAAAATTATTTGACCAGTTCAGTGAAGTCAAGGTTCAGTGATACTTCAATATCAACTTTGCAATGCAAGGACAATTTCTAGAGATTTTAAAGAATCTCCGAGCTACGAGTTCTGGAAGTTCAGTACAGTTAAACAGCAGATTAGCTTGTGTTGTGGCTTTGCATCCGTACTCAAACTACTCCCGTCAACGTAATGAAATTTAATATTGTCAACCGGAGCACAAAAAAGCCGAATTCCTTCAAAGTTGCAGCGTAAAGCTTGGCTCAGTTATACGTTTCTTTGATGTCGGACCCGCCGTAAACATATTATCCGTCCAGTAAAAGTACAAAAAGCAATTAATTATTTATAGTAAAAAAGGTGCGATGCAATAATTTAGAAAAATTAACTAAAAAAAGACTACAAAAAATGAAGCGCAGGTTAATGGATGGCGAATCTAAAAAGATGAAGCATTAAAACACTCTGAACAGGCTTCCACTGTCATGGCTTAAAGATTAACTAAGTCAAAAGAATGTGCTTAATCCTGCGTATTTCCACTGTCTCGTCCCTATTATCGCATTTTTTGCTACGCTTAAAATTGTTTGCTTTTAGCTGAGCACGTTTTATTACGAAAAAAAAACTTGAAAGCAAAAATATTTCACACATAATCTCTCAGTTGTCCATCAGCTTTAGCCCGCCCGCCTCCCTGTAAGTCCACCCACTGTCTGTCTGTCTGTCTGCCTGTCTGTCTGTCTGTCTGTCTGTCTGTCTGTCTGTCTTTCTGTCTATGTATTAATATGTTAGTGTGCCTGTCTGCCTGTTCGTCTGCCTGATATCGTGTGTCTCTCAAAATTGCCACTTTTCACTAGGCATAGATTCCCCTTGTCCTCATTCTGTCACAAGCCTCAAGCACACTGAGAGGCTCGAGCTGCCGAACACAGGGGAAAGCTGATTGGCCAAGGCAGGCCGCAAGCCACAGCCCGGGAACCGTCTCTGTCTTGGCCATAAATCTCTCCGAGATTCTAACTGACTGCATGAGCACAAGAACCCTTTGACAGGACACACGCAATTTCTACAGTGAATCCGAGCGAATCTGAGCGAATCCCTGTGAGTACCTACCTCAGACAATCAGGCATGAAGGTTGTCGTCCTTGATCTAAGCGAGGTAAGTCAGAGTTATTAGTTCCTGCCCTTAATATTCCTTAGATAATTTTGCATTCAATTTTTAAGAAAAGAATCTTAAGCTTGAGAAACAAAGAACTGCTGGAGAACCTCATGGAGGATCTTTTGAATAATTTTTTATTATTTTAAACAGATAAAAATCAATCACTGCCCCGATCTCTGATTTTAATTCAATTTAACTGCAAGCCCATCTCAAATAAACGGAGCAAGGAAGCTTGTATTTATCCCAACCCGAGCCACGTTATTAGCATTTACCTAGGCTGGAGAGAGAGAAGAATATATAACTAACAAAATATCATCTGAGGAGGACAATGATTGTCTCCGGTGGGACCTACGCAAAAGGACCCGCAGGGAGGAGCACTTGTAGTAAATTGTTTGCCGGCAAGACAAGCGAGGCTACGCTCGCCTAAACAGATCCTAAATGTGATTATTCCCAGACTTATTTAGGAGCAGACAGGGGGTTTTGGTCAAGCGTGTCGGCTTCCTGAGATGGGAAGAATTTCTGGGCTATTTGCGGGACCCCATCAGACAAGAAATAGTCCGTGTAAGCCCAAAGAGGATGCGGATGGGGAGGTCTTGGCTTTAGGATTCTTGGCGAGTACAACGGACGACGCTCCATCATCACTGGGGGCTTTCGTTAGATTAAAAAAAAACGGTTAGTGAAAGTGAGTTCCGCTGAGTAGCGGAAGAGCTTTTAACTGTAGTTAAAGTAGTTTTAGCGTCAGAGTTTGCCAATAGCACTCTTGCTGGGAGAAGCTCAAGCAGATATAAAAATCGCTGGACACATGAAGGGCTATGCATTCAATTAGCAAGCGTCACATGATATCATTCGGAAATCGCTGGATTCCAGGTTTCCCTGGGAAAATTCTCCAGATACCCGCCCATCCCATGCTGGGCAAGGCTGGAGCCGCTGTCCCACAATTACGTTGTTCTTTCTAGAGCCTACAACTAAGTGATTTGATTGAAAAAATCATCTGCAAAAAAATTTGAGCACAAATTATGAAAATTTGCTCATATTCTATTGCCACAGATAAAGGAATAGAATTGATTGCTAATCTATAGCCCCACACAGATTAAGGAATAGAATGGATTGCTAATCTATAGTCCACGGATTAAGGAACAGAATGGATTGCTAATCTATAGTCCACGGATTAAGGAATAGAATGGATTGCCAATCTATAGTCCACGGATTAAGGAATAGAATGGATTGCCAATCGATAGTCCACGGATTAAGGAACAGAATGGATTGCCAATCTATAGCCCACATATTAAGGAACAGAATGGATTGCCAATCTATAGTCCACGGAATAAGGAACAGAATGGATTGCCAATCTATAGTCCACGGATTAAGGAACAGAATGGATTGCCAATCTATAGTCCACGGATTAAGGAATAGAATGGATTGCCAATCGATAGTCCACGGATTAAGGAACAGAATGGATTGCTAATCTATAGTCCACGGATTAAGGAACAGAATGGATTGCTAATCTATAGCCCATGGGTGAAGGAACAGAATGGATTGCCAATCGATAGTCCACGGATTAAGGAACAGAATGGATTGGCCAATCTATAGCCCACATATTAAGGAACAGAATGGATTGCCAATCTATAGTCCACGGAATAAGGAACAGAATGGATTGCCAATCTATAGTCCACGGATTAAGGAATAGAATGGATTGCCAATCTATAGCCCAAGGATTAAGGAACAGAATGGATTGTAATCTATAGCCCACGGATTAAGGAACAGAATGGATTGCTAATCTATAGCCCACGGATTAAGGAACAGAATGGATTGCTAATCTATAGCCCACGAATTAAGGAATAGAATGGATTGCTAATCTATAGCCCATGGATTAAGGAATAGAATGGATTGCTAATCTATAGCCCACGGATTAAGGAATAGAATGGATTGCTAATCTATAGCCCACGTATTAAGGAATAGAATCTATGTGCTTTTGAATGTAAAAATTACGGCTTTGCACAGCTTGATATTACAAGATGAAATTCAAGAATTCGCCATACGAGTATGAAGCGAATTTCAGGATCAACGCTCTATTATTTTCTTCTGCAACTAGGGTGAAGATAGGTCTAGCGTGTTAAGGCTTTTAATTAGGGGAAAATTGAGTCGTGCATTGATTGCGAGGCCCTGAGCACTGTATTTTGTTCTTTAGTGAGCTACTTAGCACCAAAATAGTGCGTTCAACTGGCTGACGTTATTTTATGATGTTTGCGCTTTCAAAACAGGCTCTTGGGTGATGATAGGGTGTATTAGGGTTGGTGGTAATAGCGTGAAGTGAGGTTGCTTAACAGCGAAGTGAGGTTGGTTAACAGTGGAGTGAGGTTGGTTAACAGTGGAGTGAGGTTGGTTAACAGCGGAGTGAGGTTGGTTAAAAGTGGAGGGAGGTTCGATAACAGTGTAGTGGGGTTGGTTAACAGTGGAGTGAGGTTGGTTAACAGTGGAGTGAGGTTGGTTAACAGTGGAGTGAGGTTGGTTAACAGCGGAGTGAGGTTGGTTAAAAGTGGAGGGAGGTTCGATAACAGTGTAGTGGGGTTGGTTAACAGTGGAGTGAGGTTGGTTAACAGTGGAGTGAGGTTGGTTAACAGTGGAGTGAGTTTGGTTAACAGCAGAGTGAGGTTGGTTAACAGTGGAGTGGGGTTGGTTAACAGCGGAGTGAGGTTGCTTAATACCGGCGTGAAGTTGATTAACAGTGGTGTCGTTTGAGACAATAACAATTTGTCGTTTGAGACAATAATTAACGAGTGTTGTGGAAGCGTGTATTTAATATTTTAGCGTAGAGCCGCGAGGCTGATAGAAGGCTGGGTCCTGTATCGCGAGAGCGAGGAATTAACCATAGATAAAGCCCTTGGGGAGCTGCGACTAAAGTACTAGTAATAAATATTGGCCTAGGAGAATAAATCAATATCAGGCAATTAATAACTGGGAGGATTAGATCCGACAGATTGGGGGGGGCGCACGAATAGTCGAGCGCAGCTAGTTAGCCTTTTGATAAACTGCTACTTGAATTTAAAGAATGGTATTGTTGAAGTGTTAGTTTATGCAATCATATTTGTTAGTATTATAATCAGTTACGAATAATCACTGGTCACGGAAGAGCATCGCGAATACGCTGGCGTCTCAGCACTCGGATTGCGCGGGCCGAGATTGGGGTCGCCTCGGCAATGGGTTCTGTGGGCTGAGGTGTGGTGAGATTGGATGTTGGCTCAAGGCCCGTCACGCCATCGTCTTGAGGCTTCAGTCCGGAGTCGCAGTCCTGAAGCGCGGTGTTGAATCTAACCGTTCCGGTGGAATCTGTCCGTGAGGTGGCAGCGGCATCGTTGGGGCCTTGGCGCGACGGCAGTCTAAGCACCCGCGAAGGACTCTGCGTACGCTGAAAAGTCCGCGAACAATCCAGAAACGCTCTCGTAGCTGGTTAAGAACGGTGTTGGCACTGGCATGGACCCCTTGCTCATGTACATGCTGGATGAGAAGGCGAGTGAAGTGGCAATCCGACGGCAAGAGGAGGGGATACAGCGTAGATGTTCCTGTGGCAGCGTTTGCCATACGTGAACCCAGTCGGAGAAAGCCATCTTCGTCGAGGAACAAGGCTAGCTGGCGGATCAGCTGACATCTTTCTGGTTTGTTGGTTTGAAGTGCTGCGATTGGCTTCGAGTAGTGCAACTGTTGGGTGTGTTTAACCCAGAGGAGTAAGGCTTTATCCCGTTCAGCCGCATCCGGAGTCCTAGTGTCTCGTCTGCGAGTGGCGAAACGAATAACGTATGCAGTGACGCCCAGGAGCGTTCTAAGGCGGCTATAGCGATTGATGTCGATGCCACCAGGGGAGACAGTACTAGTGTGGACGGAGCCAACCATCGAGGTGACTTCTGTGATAGAGTAATCCGGGTAATCCTCAGGAGTCGTGGCCTCGGTAGGTTCGTTGTCGAGCTTATTCGGTTTCCAGTTAGGCCAAGAGTCGAAGTCTTGATGAAGGAAGTCTGGACCTTTGTGGAATTGAGAATCAAGAAGCTGCGACAGGCGTAGTGGTTTAGTGCAATGGTCGGCCGGATTCTTCCCTGAGGGGATATAACGGCGATCGTCGGTGAGACCGGAATCCAGAATTTCCTGGACGCGATGTTTTTCATATTGACGAAGCCCGGTGTTGCGAGAGAGCCAGAATAAGACAATTTGACTGTCAATATAGTGTGTCACACCAACGACATTGGCCATCGGTGAGAGGATACGTATTGCGCAAGAGAATAGTGGCTCGTGTGGCGATGAGGGCTGCCCAGAGTTCGATGCGAGGGATTGTAACGAGAAGTCCTTTTTTTCGCGCTGGCACAAGCCGTGTCTTAGCGTAGAGGAGTGCAGAGGTTGCTTGACCGTCAATAAATTGATGAACGTAGACTGTAAATCCGTAAGCCTGCAGGGAGCCGTCACTGAACACGACAAGGCGGCAGGGTTTCGAACGGACCGAAAGACATTGTCGCGGCGTGACTATACGGTCTATGTTTTCGAAGTCCTCGCGAAGCTGATCCCATTTTTGGATGGTAGCGTCATCAGCTGGTTTGTCCCAAGCATCTCCAGAAGCAAATGCAGCATTGTAGAGCAGCCGACCGGCGAGTAGAAGTGGTGCTGCATAGCCGAACGGGTCATACGGCTTAGCGATTGCACTGAGAAGACCCGCCCGTGTCATAGGTTGCTCGGTTAAAATGTTGGTTTCGAAAGTCTGATGGTGTCCTGGCCAGTGTCCCATACGATGCCGAGGTTCTTCACGATAGGATTCGTGATCCGGTCTTCCGGTGGTAGACTGCGAAGGGCGCCTGCGTCGTTCGCAGCGAATTCCCGGAGGTGGAAACATGCAGACTTAAATAGCGCACGGAGACCGTCGACTATACGTGGGCCATCTTCTACTGAGTCGTAGCCTTGAACGAGATTGTCCATGTACAAGCCACCCGGAATTGAGGCAATCTCCTGTTTGGTGAGTCCAAATTCCATACTGGCGGAGGACTCAGAGCAAAGTCGATGGATGACAGCAAGAAGAATCCAGGGGGAGGGACTGGCTCCCATAACGATCCGTGTGAAGCGATAGAGCTGATGATTCTCGTAGGTAAGTGGCTTAGCGATGTTCTTGGGGAGAATGATGCGTAAAGCGGCTCTGTGTTCTGGGTGGACAAGAATTTGGTAAAATGCGGACTGGATGTCGCTAATGCACGCATACTCGTAGAGCCGAAGTCGCACCTGAACTTGAAGAAGGCTGGTGAGTAGGTTAGGACCAGGTTCAAGCAGATCGTTTAGGCTGCAACCGCCGAGAGAGGTAGGAGCGGAGGCATCTACGACGGGCCGTATTTTCGTAGTGTTGGATGACTCTTTTATCACTGGGAAGTGGGGTAGGACATGAACGATGGGCCCGCTGGGCTGTGAGGCATCGACCATCTCAAGAACGCCTTCCGCCTTTCGTTTTTCGAATTCAGCATAGTACTTCTCGCGTTGCTCCAATGTCAGACGATTGTGAGTTACTTTCGCACGGCCAAATGCTTGCCCAAAGTTGGTTGGCAGTTGAGCTGCTCGTTCTTTGAAAGGTAGGGCGACCGAGAATCGACCGTTCTTATCACGAGTGGCTGAAGCATGGAGGCGTCTAGTGAGAGGATCATCTTCTAATTTGGGTGGTTCAGCGTCCTTCTGGAGGCCGAGAATGTCGAGGCTCGTCATCTTATCCACCAGGTTTTCGAGGTCGTTTGGTCGAGCTTGACAGAAGAGAGAGTTGCCAATGATCCGATTGGTATCGAGGTTTTCAGTAGTGCCTGAGAGCGAGCCTGTAAGAATAGCACCGAAGGGCGTGAGATGAGCTGTGAAGGTGGGTCGTAATGGAATGGCGCTGACGCTAGGTCCAATAAGTAGTTGGGCGTAGTCGTTGCCAATTAGGAGGTCAATGTCCAGCTCCTTATCCTCCATGGGTGGTGTGTTGGCAATGCCAAGTGGCAAATGAGCGAGTGTAGCCTGAATATCCTTAGGGAGGTGCATGGCCTTCATGTGTATTGCTGGGGCGATCTGTTCGATTGAGAGTACATTGAGTGGCATCCGTCGATTCTCTGGAGTAGCTAGTTCGAGGTGCACGATTTCGGCTGTTATGCGGCGGCGGGATTCTGCGTGACAGGCTGAACTCTCAAGACTCAGCTTTCGCGCTGGCTTCAAGCCGAGCTGTCTAGCAATGTCGCTCCGGAGGTAGGTGTAGCTACATCCTCCGTCAACGAGGGCGTTGATGCGTACGGATGATCCAGTTTTGTTGTTGATGGCGGACGCCGAGAATGTGACCATAATGGTCGGGTTGAGGTGTCCCTCCTGTGTAGACGAGACGCAGGACACGGCGTTCACCGGGTCAGACTGATCGGAATCGTTTGATGGATTGGTCGGAACTGTTGTAGTGGCTCCGGTGCTGGTGTAGTGCTTGATGCTTGATGTAGTGGCGTTCAAATGCGAATTCGCTGTGTGCCGAGGGATGCTGAGTTTGCTTTCAGCTCTATTGTCGAAGTGGGCACCGTGAAGAGATGTGTGATGTTTGCCTTTACATTCCCGACATCGGTACGATGAGGGACAGTCCTTGAGGTGGTGATCGCGTAGACAATTGAAGCACAGTTTTTTGCGACGGATAATTCTAAGGCGATCCTCTAACCCAGAAATGCGGTCACACTGAAGAGCGCTGTGATCACTTCGGTCACAGTAGGCGCACGATTGCTCTTTCCGATGGTTGGGGCGAGATGTTACTTTGCGGGAGTCAGAATCACGACGGTCGGCAGTGTAGTGCACGGCTGGGTGGGCCTTCTTAGGCTTAGTGGATGAGGTAGAGCTCACGAGACTAGCTCCGGCAAATGGTATTTTGGCGGCCTCCCGGTTCATGGCTGTGGCGCGTAAGCTTCGTAGTTTCGTGTCCAGGTGATCCTGAAGTTCTGCCATTGTTGGTAATGGAGCCTTGGAAGCCTTGATGTGGGCATCCTGAATCTCTGTCTGGATTGCACTTGGGAGTTTTGGCCACAAAACGAATATATAAGCATCGATTGCGGTTGCTGGCTCTTTTAATCGAGTAAGCTGACCTGTAGTTAGCCGAAGATCGTCACTGAAGCTCTCCAGGCTGTTGAGGTCGATTTCACTGAGATGAGGCATGTTGAGCAGGCGCTTGTAGCAGGCGCTTTTCTGCTCTTGGAGATTGCCATAGTTACACTCGAGGATCCGGCGTGCTTCTGCATAGGCCCCTTGTTGAAATGCGTCGAGGCCATCGAGTTTGCGCCGTGCTGTGCCAACGAGGAGTCCGCACAGGACCTCAAACTTTTCGATATCGGTGATGTTAGCGGAGTCCACGTGGTGATTGTACGCACTCCAGAATGTGGGGAAACTGGCAAAGTCCTCACCGTCAAACTGTGGAAGTCGAGCACTGCGTAGGACGCTCTCACCGAGGAAGTTATTCAGCCGGGGGTTTGCAGACTGGTTCGTCGGAGCTGTTGATGACGAGTTGTTTTGATTGGTTGTGCTTTGTTGAGGTTGAACTTGTATAAGTTGTTGCAGTCTTTGGGTCTGCTCTTGCGTTTCTTGTGTTCGTTGGCATAGCTGAAGCATCATTTGCTGGTGTTGCTGTTGTTGCTGCTGCATCATGCCAGCGAGCATGGTAAATAGCTGAGTTACGGAGTCTGTGGACCCGACTGTCGGCATGGCGGCCGAAGCAGTGGTCTGGGAGGACTGTGCGACGTTGCGTGAATTGGCTTGAGCTGCAGTTGAGTTTTCCAGGTTCGAGGGTTCGGTAGATTCCTCTTCCTCCTCCTGTGTACGTTCTGTTGAAGCTGAAGAAGTTGTTCGTGTGTTGACCATATTCACACGCTCTGCTACCAATTTGTCGTTTGAGACAATAACAATTTGTCGTTTGAGACAATAACAATTTGTCGTTTGAGACAATAATTAACGAGTGTTGTGGAAGCGTGTATTTAATATTTTAGCGTAGAGCCGCGAGGCTGATAGAAGGCTGGGTCCTGTATCGCGAGAGCGAGGAATTAACCATAGATAAAGCACTTGGGGAGCTGCGACTAAAGTACTAGTAATAAATATTGGCCTAGGAGAATAAATCAATATCAGGCAATTAATAACTGGGAGGATTAGATCCGACAAGTGGAGTGAGGTTGGTTAACAGCGGAGTGAGGTTGGTTAAAAGTGGAGGGAGGTTCGATAACAGTGTAGTGGGGTTGGTTAACAGTGGAGTGAGGTTGGTTAACAGTGGAGTGAGGTTGGTTAACAGTGGAGTGAGTTTGGTTAACAGCAGAGTGAGGTTGGTTAACAGTGGAGTGGGGTTGGTTAACAGCGGAGTGAGGTTGCTTAATACCGGCGTGAGGTTGGTTAACAGCGGAGTGAGGTTGGTTAACAGTGGAGTGAGGTTGTTAAAAGCGGAGTGAGGTTTGTTAATAACGGCGTTCAATATCTGTATGGTGATTCAGTAGTAGGGAGAACTTTTCTCAATAGAGAAATAAGAATGGGTCGATAGAAGTGTGTCTCTCTAATAGAGATGAAAGTGATAAAGGTAATATAAAAAAATTTACGACCAAATTTTTTATATCTCTTTGTCACTCTCGCAGCGCACGAAGCAAGTTTCTGACCGTGAGCGGCTGAGCGGCGTCATGGCCGAGTACATGGACATCTACCAGCCCATGACCGGCTACAGGATCGTGTTGCTCTCGCTCAGCGCCATCATCCTGCTGCTGATAGCTGTGCTAAACGGCCTGGTTTTGTACTACAGCCTGCGCTACAAGAACCTCCGCCGCCGCGTGTCCAGCCTGATGATCAGCTTGTCGGGCTCTGACCTGCTGGTCGGCCTCGTCTGCATACCGGTTAACCTGGCGAGGCTGCTGCTCAGGTACTGGGTGCTCGGACTGCCCGGCTGCAAGATTTTGCTCAGTGTTGACGGTGAGTAGCGTTTTGTTTGGGAATTGGGAGCTATCAGTTGACATTGACGAGCTGGGATATTGGATGGGATCTGGGATAGGGTATAAATTGATTGGAATGGGATCTGGAATAGGGTATAAATTGATTGGCATGGGATCTGGAATAGGGGATAAATTGATTGGGATGGGATCTGGGACAGGGGATAGATTGATTGGGATGGGATCGGGAATAGATTGATTGGGATGGGATCTGGGATCGGGAATAGATTGATTGGAATGGGATCTGGGATAGGGTATAAATTGATTGGAATGGGATCTGGGATAGGGTATAAATTGATTGGAATGGGATCTGGGATAATGTATAAATTGATTGGCATGGGATCTGGGATAGGGGATAAATTGATTGGGATGGGATCTGGAATAGGGGATAAATTGATTGGGATGGGATCTGGGACAGGGGATAGATTGATTGGGATGGGATCGGGAATAGATTGATTGGGATGGGATCTGGGATCGGGAATAGATTGATTGGAATGGGATCTGGGATAGGGTATAAATTGATTGGAATGGGATCTGGGATAGGGTATAAATTGATTGGGATGGGATCTTGGATAGGGGATAAATTGATTGGCATGGGATCTGGGACAGGGGATAGATTGATTGGGATGGGATCGGGAATAGATTGATTGGGATGGGATCTGGGATCAGGAATAGATTGATTGGGATGGGATCTGGGACAGGGGATAAATTGATTGAAAGATGGATGGGATCTGGGATGGAATGATGCAGATTGGATCTTGGATAGAATGATGGAGATTGAGGAATTAGAGATGGGATTGGAGATTTGGCATGGATTGATGGGATGAGATTATTCATCTTTATTTTGATATATTACACTACTTTGTATCAGTAATACGAGAAAGATCAATGCAGAGATGCAGCTCTCTATATTTAGGCTGAGTTTTCAGCACTTCTCTATTCATCAGTCCTTAATTCTGCGTGGGCGAGCAAACTTAGTTAGGGATAAAAGTTTCCTATCGTATTAGGAACTTTCTGTTCTGCTTCTATCGGTCTTCTTTGCAATCAAATTCGTGTTTCTGTCTGGCCGTGCTTGCTGGCTCGAGCTAGGGGGGGGGGGTCTCGGCACAGATACTGACTGGCACTTTTAGCGATGAGGGAGGGTTTCCTCTGTTTCTGTAAATTCTGCGATTTCCTTCAAAAGTTCTTTTCCTTTATTCTTTCCTTTGAATATGTTTTCAATTTTAATGGCCCCATGACGAGATCGATTTACACTGCAAGCAAGTTTTGTCGCATAGAGCGTACTTTAAGACTAAGCAAAGATGATTAACACCTCTTTTGAGCCTATTGGCGGTTTCGAATAGTTTATGGCGCTTCCAAATATTTTATGATGCTTTCAAATAGTTTATGGCGCTTTCGAATAGTTTATGGCGCTTTCGAATAGTTTATGGCGCTTTCGAATAGTTTATGGCGCTTTTAAATAGTTTATGGCTCTTTAAAGTAGTTTGTGACACACACATTCAAACAGTTTGTGGCGCTTTTAAATTGTTGTTGGCGCTTTAATTTTGCGTCTGGCACTTTCAAATAGTATTTTAGTCGCATTTAATTAGTTTTCCGTCATTGTAATTAATTCCGTCATTGTTCTGCTGTCACTGAACAGCCCAAATGACGTCAGATTTCAGAAGACCCTTCCAGCGACCCCTCAGTGTCCTCATAGCATTTTCTTTCTTGCTGCTTTCAGTTTAATCTCTATGGCTAGATAATTTCTGACTGGGAGCGTGCATTGTAAATCCCTAGCAGGTGGACAAGAAACACGTCCCCAACCCCCCGCCTCCTTTGCTCAGTTTTTGCAACAAGTTTTGGAATACTAAGAAAAGCAAGAAAGAAAAAAAGGGAAAATATGGATAATCTCCCCCCTGAAGGCGAGGCGGGGGTGCTCTGCATTGAAGTCGCAGCAGCTGTTCTAGACTGCTAGCTGCGCAACAAAGAAATTCCCCAGCGCTATAATTACACACCGAATTGTTGAGGAGCGAGTGACACTCCTGTCACAGTCAGAATTTCCCATCATTTTACTCACTGTAGCTGTGCAGTAGTCGGAACATCCCGCTTAGAAATAAAAGTACACTAAAAGGATGCAGTTTAGTTTTAAGATGGGTAGCTTGTGTCGTTTGTTTAAAAATGTTGGTGTTTCTTTTAGTTTCAAGAAAAGCTACGCAATCAATGGAGGCCAGAACGAAACTCTAGGCAACCAAAAATAATGACTATTTGTTTAAAATTTCAAATCTCCCAACGTACTTTTAACTTATCTACGTGCTTCTACGAGTTGTAGCCTGGTGGCTAGGGCGCCTGCCTTATGATAGGAAGGTCGTGGGTTCGAGCTCATGGCTCTAAGGGACAAATTGTGCCCTTGAGCAAGGCACTTAATCCCGCATTGCTTCAGTCCACCCAGCTGAGATTGGGTACCAGTTTGAGCTGGGTAAATTTAGGGTGGGTGTTGCGACGAATGTTGCTTCCAACGAACCAGCTGAAAAAAGCGTCTCCCCTCGTCCGCAGCCTACGTGATGACAATCAACTCCCTGACGCTCATCTCCATGGCCGCAATCCGATTGCGTCAGAGTCTGACGCAAGCGCGCGGAGTTCGCGAACTGTCCGACCGGTGCCTGCTGATCTGGGTCGCCTGCATCTGGCTGTCCTCGGCGGCACTGTGCAGCCCGGTGCCGTTCATCTACACGGTCACCGAGATGCACATGACACTGGCCGATCCCGCCGACGCCAACGGCACCGTCACGGCCAGCTTCTACTTCTGCCACGAGGACGACCTGAGCGCTGGCCAGCGCTACGCCTTCCACCTGGTGACTCCGCTGATGCACTCGGTGATCCCGGCCGTATTCATCGCCTGCTGCTACTGCCACATCGCCATGGTGATTGCCTCGCGCGGCGGACGCGCCTACGATAGCGCCAGAGGTCGCGCCGATTCTGAAGCTGCAGCAGCCGGAGCCGCTTCAATCGTATTGAGGCCGACACAGCAGCAGCAGCAGCAGCACCGGGAGGTGTCCCACCAGGCCAGCCACCAGCTGCAGCGCTACAGCTGCCTGCACTCGCATCGGCCAGTCCACGGCAGCGGCGGCAGCACCATCGGCGGCAGCGTCGGCGGGGCTCCCAGCCAGCAGGCGATGCGAACTCAGAAGCGCGCCATCACCACCGTGGTGGCTCTGGTCATCAGCTTCGTTGTCTGCACCCTGCCGAAGCACGCCGCCCTGCTGACGCTTGACTTTCTGCCCAAACAGGCCGTCCAGCCGCCGGGCAAGGCTGCCGAGGAGTCCGCTGAGGCCGCCTTCATCAACGACATGGTGCCGTTCTGCCAGCTGCTGATGTACATGCACAGCGTGGCCTCGCCGGTCCTGTACTGGTACTACAACATCACGTTCCGCAGGTACATTCGCCGATCAATCACCAACATGTGCAGCCGCGGCGACTGAGACCTGATGCTCTAGGGACGAACCTGACTCAAACCTGACTCAAACCTGACTTAAAACTGACTCAAACCTGACTCAAACCTGACTTAAACCTGACTCAAACTTGACTCAAAACTGACTCAAACTTGACTCAAACCTAACTAAAACCTGACTCACAACCTGACTCACAATCTGACTCAAACCTGACTCACAACCTGACTCACAACCTGACTCACAACCTGACTCACAACCTGATTCACAACCTGGCTCACAGCTTGACTCAAAACCTGACTCGAAACATGACTCAAACCTGACTTAAACCTGACTCAAAACCTGACTCACAACTTGACTCACAACCTGACTCACAACCTGACTCAAACCTGACTTAAACCTGAATCACAGTCTGACTCACAACTTGCCTCAAACCTGACTTAAACCTGACTCACAGTCTGACTCACAGTCTGACTCACAACCTAACTCACAACCTGACTCACAACCTGACTCACAGCCTGATTCACAACATGACTCACAAACGGACTCAAAACCTGATTCACAACCTGGCTCACAGCTTGACTCAAAACCTGACTCGAAACATGACTCAAACCTGACTCACAACCTGACTCAAAACCTGACTCACAACTTGACTCACAACCTGACTCACAACCTGACTCACAACCTGACTCACAACCTGACTCACAACCTGACTCACAACCTGACTCACAACCTGACTCACAACCTGACTCACAACCTGACTCACAACCTGACTCACAACCTGACTCACAACCTGACTCACAACCTAACTCACAACCTGACTCACAACCTGACTCACAACCTGACTCACAACCTGACTCACAGCGTGACTCAAAACCTGACTCACAACTTGTATTCGTTTGCTTATTCGCTTAATTTTTTGAATGTAATGTTTTTTGTGATTATGTACCGTTTCCACGTGATTAATTTTTTAGTTTTTTTTCTATTTTAATTCTTAATTTCTTAGTGTCAAAATTGTCCGTATCCTAGAATGAAATTGGAATCCAGTTAAAAAATATGATGCGTGAAAATATTTTCTTTTTAATTCAGAAACCTCAAAATTCACATTATATTAAACGTAACGATCTTAAAATCATCAAATTCTCACCCAGAAGTCAATTTTACAAATACTAAAAATGAAAACATCAAATTTTACCGCTTTTTTCTGTAATTTTACACGTAGTTACGTATCCATTAATTATTGTTTGTGAGTTCGAACATTTTTTTTGCAGGCGTATGTCGTTAACGAGCAGAATTTTCTGTACTTGTCATTCCAGTATAATCCAAAAATCTCTTTGTGCGTCGCGCCTCTTGATATTTTTTTGCTTTTAGCTACTGCTTTTCTGTTGTTTCTATTCTGTATGCCGGCGAAAGAAATGCTTCTCAAACATACTTAGCTCGTATCTGTCTAATTGCTAAACTAAGTGAGGATCCGACTCGGTGTAAGAAAAACCGACTGACATTCAGACAGGCAAAATCATTAATACTGCCCGAGCCCCTGTGTGCACGCATTAATTCCCTTATGATCTGCGCACTGATATAATACGAGACAGCTAACTAACTTTTATCCGCCAGATTTGCAAGAATTGTCCACTATGATGGATAATAGATAGTAAATACGTCTGTGCACTTATGCGATAAAACATAAATATATTTGTCAATCTTGCTCCAACTTGTACGAGCTATTATATTTATTTTGCAGTTCAATTGTAAGATTCGCTCATTCACTCACTCACTTACTCACTCACTCACTCACTCACTTACTCACTCACTCATTCACTCACTCACTCACTCATTCACTCACTCACTCACTAATTTGTAAGCATACTCACTTACTCACTCAAACACTCACTCACTCACTCTCTCACTCGATCACTCACTCACTCGATCACTCGATCACTCACTCGATCACTCATCACTCACTGACTCACTCACTCGATCACTCACTCACTCACCCACTCACTCACTCACTCACCCACTCACTCACTCACTCACTCACTTACTCACTCACTCACTCACTCACTCACTCACTCACTCACTCACTCACCAAATCACTTACCCTTCACTGATAAAGTAACTTATAAAATCACTCACTCAATCTGCACTCACTCACTAAATTATTTTTGTTCTTAGTGTTGCGCTGTAGGTTCAATATAAAGTTGCTGTGAATAAGCACTGTGTATGAAGTTTCTCCAGTGAATGTTGTACTAGTTCGTTAATCAGCAATCAACAAAAGCCCATACGAGAAGCAAGTAGAGACGAGCTGTCTACAATAGTTTAAAGAGATCTGTGTTACTTTTCACAAGGAAAAGAATCAGCAACAGATGCTGCCAGAATGTGACGCTGCTGGGACAGAAATAACACTTTTGTGTCCCCCTACCCCCGAGGATGAGTCGAATTTTTTCACTAATTAGACAACTGTCCCCCCCCCCGCTGAGCTCGCACAACTTGTCTCACCCGCCCCAGCCAGGAGGAAAAGTCCACGCATGCAGCGCCAAAACTAAGCAAAACAAAACTCATCCGCCTCGGGGGGGGGGGGGGGTGGCGGAAATATCGCGGCACAATTGGCTGTCATTGTGCGGCAAAACTGCTGCAACATTCAGCAGTCTGTTAGCCAGTTGCTAGAAGTAACTGGTGTTAGCCGCAAAGTCCCTTGACATTAAGCAGGGATATCGGAATGCATAATAAGTGAAGTTCGCCCAGCACACAGAGGGTTTCTGTTTGAATTCGTCCTCACGGCAGCGGGCGGCAGGGCCCCCTATACTTTCCCTCAAGCCGGGCGATACAGGAAAATCTCCCGGAGCAATTGGTAATGCATGTTGCAGTCGAAATCCCTTAACTAAGCCTCCCCTTGCTTAACTGTCAAATCCCAATCTGTCAGCTAGGCACGCGTAAAGGGATTTATCTCCCAGTCCTGAGACCAACAACAACCCAGGACCAGAGAGTAAAAATATGCATTGGTTTTGCAAAAAATATTTTTTCTTATTATTTACACTCTAAAAACAGGGTTTATACTGAAATAAATTTTCTATTCAGCTCCGATTTTTAGTCAGCTAGACAAAATTCAGTTGCTGTATAACAAGGAAGGCTAAAGGCCTAAATCAAAGTTAGTTAGTTAGTTAGTTAGTTAGTTAGTTAGTTAGTTAGTTAGTTAGTTAGTTAGTTAGTTAGTTAGTTAGTTAGTTAGTTAGTTAGTTAGTTAGTTAGTTAGTTAGTTAGTTAGTTAGTTAGTTAGTTAGTTAGTTAGTTAGTTAGTTAGTTAGTTAGTTAGTTAGTTAGTTAGTTAGTTAGTTAGTTAGTTAGTTAGTTAGTTAGTTAGTTAGTTAGTTAGTTAGTTAGTTAGTTAGTTAGTTAGTTAGTTAGTTAGTTAGTTAGTTAGTTAGTTAGTTAGTTAGTTAGTTAGTTAGTTAGTTAGTTAGTTAGTTAGTTAGTTAGTTAGTTAGTTAGTTAGTTAGTTAGTTAGTTAGTTAGTTAGTTAGTTAGTTAGTTAGTTAGTTAGTTAGTTAGTTAGTTAGTTAGTTAGTTAGTTAGTTAGTTAGTTAGTTAGTTAGTTAGTTAGTTAGTTAGTTAGTTAGTTAGTTAGTTAGTTAGTTAGTTAGTTAGTTAGTTAGTTAGTTAGTTAGTTAGTTAGTTAGTTAGTTAGTTAGTTAGTTAGTTAGTTAGTTAGTTAGTTAGTTAGTTAGTTAGTTAGTTAGTTAGTTAGTTAGTTAGTTAGTTAGTTAGTTAGTTAGTTAGTTAGTTAGTTAGTTAGTTAGTTAGTTAGTTAGTTAGTTAGTTAGTTAGTTAGTTAGTTAGTTAGTTAGTTAGTTAGTTAGTTAGTTAGTTAGTTAGTTAGTTAGTTAGTTAGTTAGTTAGTTAGTTAGTTAGTTAGTTAGTTAGTTAGTTAGTTAGTTAGTTAGTTAGTTAGTTAGTTAGTTAGTTAGTTAGTTAGTTAGTTAGTTAGTTAGTTAGTTAGTTAGTTAGTTAGTTAGTTAGTTAGTTAGTTAGTTAGTTAGTTAGTTAGTTAGTTAGTTAGTTAGTTAGTTAGTTAGTTAGTTAGTTAGTTAGTTAGTTAGTTAGTTAGTTAGTTAGTTAGTTAGTTAGTTAGT
This sequence comes from Macrostomum cliftonense, assembly GCA_950096795.1. Lineage (NCBI taxonomy): Eukaryota > Metazoa > Platyhelminthes > Macrostomidae > Macrostomum > Macrostomum cliftonense. Next base: position 163,793 of record CATNEM010000239.1, on the reverse strand, counting down.
TAGTTAGTTAGTTAGTTAGTTAGTTAGTTAGTTAGTTAGTTAGTTAGTTAGTTAGTTAGTTAGTTAGTTAGTTAGTTAGTTAGTTAGTTAGTTAGTTAGTTAGTTAGTTAGTTAGTTAGTTAGTTAGTTAGTTAGTTAGTTAGTTAGTTAGTTAGTTAGTTAGTTAGTTAGTTAGTTAGTTAGTTAGTTAGTTAGTTAGTTAGTTAGTTAGTTAGTTAGTTAGTTAGTTAGTTAGTTAGTTAGTTAGTTAGTTAGTTAGTTAGTTAGTTAGTTAGTTAGTTAGTTAGTTAGTTAGTTAGTTAGTTAGTTAGTTAGTTAGTTAGTTACTTAGTTCGTTAGTTAGGCTTCTTTCCTCTTAGTTGTTACTTGTTTTCCAAAGGCTTCACAGCCTTAAGTGTAATCAAACACTATTTATCCTAGCAACTGATTAATAAGTCTTTAAAACTCAAGCTCCTTGATGTAGCGCCGTGTGGAGCATCAGGCAAGTTGCGTGCCCAGCCGAGCTCCGAGATGTATCATAGCTAGCTAGCTAAATCCCCTGTGCGTTTCTATTTTTTCTTATTTCTCTGCAACGCTTGCGGTCTTCTTTAGGATCTGGCCTTGACCCAAGCGCTTCTTTGTGCCCCCGGCTCTGCTTCTCCTTCTGTTCCCGTCCCGACACGCAAAGAGTTCTGCAAAGGGTGCCAGGCAGGAGTAACAGGAAAAATATCTCCCCTCCTAGCGGCTAGGTCTAGATCCCCAAAGATCCCCAAAGCCGCATACGAGCAGGGGCAGGGGGAAGTAGCATTCTCAAGCTGAGATCCGCACTCCTGAGCTGATTCCGCTTTTCCGAATTGGAAAAAAACGGAAAAACACGCCCGATCGCGTATTGTTTCGAATTTTGTAAATAAGAATGCTAGCCACAACAAGCTAGACACTTCCTGATGGCCGGAAAAACTTCCGGTAAGTGAATTTCTTTATTATTATTTCTAAACACACGAACGAAAAAATGGTAGACATTGAAACGCTCCCGCGATGATATTCCAGTCCAGATGATGTTTTTTTTAGAGGTCCCCGGTCCCTGGGGTAGGCAAAAAGCACTATTGATTCTGTACAGGCGTGGTGAGCAAGCAGAAGGCGCCGTCAGTGCTGCTGCATCAGTCGATCCGGTTCGCCCGCATTCGACCAGCCGGACAGCCCGTCAGCAGGCAGACGCCGGCGCCGGCCCGTCGGAGCGCCAAACTCGGCGCCGTCTCCCAGACGCCGCCAGACGCTGCCGCCAAGTCGTAGCGCTCGACGCTGCCCAGATAAGCCGCACCGTCGTGGCCGCCGACGGCGTACAACCGGCCCCAGAGTGCGGCGGCGCCCAGACCGCCCCGAGCGACGCCCATGGGAGGCATGTCGAGCCAGCGGTCGCAGCGTGGGTCGTACCGTTCCACGCTGGCAAGAGCGCCGCGGTCGTCGAAGCCGCCGAGGACGAAGACGCCGCAGCCGAGTTCGTCGGCGATGGCGGCGGCGCCGGCTCTCGGCCGACGCATCGACGCCGCCGGCAGCCACATGTTCTTCACGGGGTCGTATAGCTCGCAGCTGGCCAGTGCCGCCGAGGAGTCGTTGCCGCCGCAGACCAGCAGGCGGGGGCTGCCGCCGCTGTTGACGGTGGCGCCGGCTAAGCCGCCGCGGGCGATTCGGGTTGGCGCCACTGGAGACCAGCTGGGAAGGAGATTGAGGTCAGTGAGATGTGACGCATCTGATTGATCCATTTGCCATCATATGTTTTTTTAAATCGAAGCGAATTATAGTATATCGATTGATCACTCACAATAGATTGATAGATCACTCACAATAGATCGATTGATCACTCACAATAGATTGATAGATCAATCACAATAGATTGATAGTGTTGTGTATTAGCGTATTCGTGCCAAGGGCACCAACCTATTATAAGTACAAGTAAAAGCCATTAGTCTATGGCAAATATACACGACAAGAGCCCTTGAGTGCGGGCGAGCCTGCAAGGCTCAGATTTACTTTCTGCGCGATTCGGCATCGCACGAAACATGGCATCGCAAGCAGCTAATTGAGAAAGCTCACCAAGATTGAAGTGACGGACCCAGACATCGACATATGTTGTGGAGTCACTCTGGCCATGGCCCCGAAGATCGACGTCAGAGGAGCGCCCCAGTTCGACATCGAATCGCAGAAGCATCTATTCCCACAATGGAAAAAATTGTGGGAATCGCAGAGGCAGCTGAGAAGAAAAAGCTGCGGCTCTTCGCATTGCGCCACTGCCTGAGCATGGAGACCCTCCGGGTCGTCGACAGCCTGCCTCAGCTGAAGGCTGAGCACAAGGACGACGCCGGTGAAACCATCAAGGCACTGGAGCTGTTCATCAGCGGCCAGAAAAATGACATTTTTGAGCGGCGCGAGTTCTGGCTGCGCAACCAGCAGGACGGGGAATCGTTCAGCGACTGGTTCGTGGTCATCAAGGAGATGGCAGCTCGATGCAATTTCCAGAGATGCTGTGCAAACTGCGAAGACCTTCAACTGCGCGACCGCATCGTGATGGGACTTCGTGACCCTGCGACGGTCGAGAAGCTATTGGAGGAAGGCAGCAACCTCACACTGGAGCGCGCAAAGACAATCTGCGAGACAATGGAAAGTTCCAGGAAGAACTGCGCAGCAATGAAGAACGAGACGTCGAAAATGTCTGCTCTTCGACGAGCGTCAGCGTACAAGAAGGGCAAACAGTCAAGGCATCATGGCACTGCTGAGGCTCAAAAGACCGGACCGCATACTCAAGCCAGCGGGCGGACTGCGGCCACGGACCGGGGCTGCAAGTTCTGTGGACGTCAACACGAGGTCGGCAAAGAGAAATGCCCAGCATGGGGAAAATCATGCAAAAGATGTGGTAAGGCGAACCACTTCGCAAGGCAATGCCAAAGTAGCTCGAATGCAGTCGGAACCGAGAAACTCCATTCGATACTATCTGTTACGGGCAGCAACAGGCCAAGTGAGAAGTCGGCAACCTGTGTGCAACTGAGCATCAGCACGGAAGACGGCGTAAAGACCGTCTCAGCTCTGCCGGATACGGGGGCGTTTATTAATGCTATCCCAGAGGACCTGCTGCCAAGTCTTGGTGAAGACGCGAACAACCTACTACCATCCGACATACAGCCACAGGCCGTAGACGGTAGGCATCTGAAGTCCATGGGATCGATCCAGCTAAAAATAAGCTTGGGTAAAGTTGAGCTAAAGCGCCAGTTTCATGTCATCAGCGGAGTGTCCAGCATGATTTTGTCAAGAGAGACATGCCGCGAGCTCGGTATCATTCCAAGAAACTTCCCGCAACAAATCATCGGAAGGCTGGACCCCAGGGCTAGGGACAGCAGCCCGGTGGGGACTATACAGAAAGAGTTCGCAGACGTATTCAGCAGAAGGATCGGCAGAATGTCCGGTGAAACTTTCAAGATCAAGCTGTCAGCCAATGCCAAGCCCTTTGCGGTTTCAACACCGCGGAGGATCGCAGAGCCACTGAAGCCGATGCTCAAGAGAGAACTCGAAGAGCTGGAACGAGAAGGAGTCATAGCCAAGGTGACCGAGCCGACAGAATGGTGTGCACCAATCACCGTGCAGCCCAAGAAGGACCGCAGTAAAATCCGACTGTGTGTTGACCTGCGGAATCTGAACAAATATGTCGTTCGAGAAAGATACATCAGCAAAACGCCATTCGAAATAGTGTCGAACTTGAAGGATGCAAGGTTCTTCACAACTGTGGATGCAACGAAGGGCTACCACCAAGTGCCACTGGATAACGAGTCGCAACCGCTGACGACATTCATCACGCCCTTCGGCAGGTTCAAATACCTGCGAGCACCATTCGGATTGTCATCCATATCTGAACACTACAACAGACGGATGGACGAAGTGCTGGTGGATCTGCAGAACACGCATCACATCGTGGACGATGTACTCATTGCTCACGATAACCTTCCGGATCATTTGCAAGCCGTACGGGAGTTCCTGCTGCGATGCAGAGACCGTGGGATCAGCCTCAACCCGGACAAGTTCGTGCTAGCCCAGCCCAGAGTGACATTCGCCGGCTTCCAGCTTGACTCGAGTGGATTTACAATGGACCCAGCGATAGTGAAGGCCATTAGGGAGTTTCCAAGACCGGACAACATAACAGATCTCCGGGCATTCTTCGGCCTAGTCAACCAAGTGGGAGTCTGCAGCGGCAAAATAGCAACGCTGGGTGGGCCACTGCGAGAATTGCTGAAGCCCACGAGCGAGTTCCTCTGGGATGTTCAGCACGAGGAGGCTTTCGACAAAATGCGGAACGAGTTGAGTAAAATTCCCACCATGGCGTACTATAGCCCGTCAAAACAGACCGCACTGCATACCGATGCTTCCCGGCTGAAAGGCCTGGGTTTCGTACTCCAGCAAAAGCAAGACGATGGCATCTGGAAGGTAGTCCAAGCAGGTTCTCGCTTTATATCAGAAACGGAAAGGCGGTACGCGATGATTGAGTTGGAGCTCCTAGCAGTCGCATGGGCAGCAAAGAAATGCCGTCTGTTTCTGGAAGGACTGCCGGACTTTGAAATCGTCATCGACCATAAACCGTTAGAGCCGATCTTGAACCGCTACACCCTAGACCAAATCGAGAACCCAAGGCTACAAAGACTGCGCCAGAAGCTAGACTGCTTCAACTACACGGCACGATGGGTGAAAGGCAGCGAGCATAAGGCAGCGGATGCGTTGTCCCGAGCGCCAGTTGAGAACGCCACCATGAAGGAAGAAATCGCGGAAGAGCACGGAATAAGTGTTATGGCTGCAGTGGATGAAATCCAAGCTTCTGAAGCACATGTGATCCAAGTAGCGAGCAGAGATGAAGAATATCAGGAGCTCAAGCAGCTAATCCAACAAGGGTTCCCAAACGAAAAGGGAAATCTTCCAATTCCTCTGCGCCAATTCTGGAGTTTGCGCGACAGACTGGCCGTCGAGCGCAACCTGATCGTCGTAGGAAAGCGGCTACTCATTCCCAAGGAGATGCGAGCAGATGTCCTGAAGAGGCTGCTCAGCATGCATCACGGAGTCATGAAGATGAAGGGAAGAGCAAGATCAGCATTTTATTGGCCCGGGATAAACAACGATATCGAGATGGCTGCGAGAAAATGCGTCCCATGCCAGGAGAACCTACCGAGTCAGCCGAAGGAACCTCTGGTTGCGCGAAAAGAACCGGAGCGAATATTCCAAGAACTGCACGCAGACTTGTTCCAATACGCTGGGAAGATGTTCCTGGTAACTGTAGATGGAAAGTCTGGCTGGCCGACACTGGACTACCTCGGGACTGACGCACCGACCTACAAGGTCATCAACGCCTTGCGGAAGCGGTTCTGCGAAAAAGGTGTTCCGGAATTGCTCTGGACAGACAACGGACCACAATTTGCTGCAAAGCCATTTCAAGGATTCTTGAGCCGATGGAACGTCGAGCACAGGAGATCGTCACCGATGTATCCCCAAAGTAACGGCCGAGCAGAAGCAGCAGTTAAAGCGATGAAGAAGATCATCAGAGGCAACTGGAACGTGACATCAAGAGAACCAAACTGGGACGACGTGTCCCAGGGACTGCTCATCTACTGCAACGCCCCACGCTCCGACGGGAGGTCCCCAGCCATGACAGTGTTCGGGCATCCGGTGCGCGACACCCTGCCTGCCCACCGAAGATCATTCGCTAAGGAGTGGCAAATGGCATCTGACGAAGTGGACAGGAGAGCGGCGGAGAAGCGGGATAGGATCGAGCGCTACTACAACACGACGGCGAGCCAACTGCCAAAGCTCCGAGTGCGGGACAGAGTGGCTGTTCAAGACACGCAGCACAAGCGATGGGATCGGTACGGAGTCGTGGTCGAGGTTATGAAGAACAATGACTTTCTGGTCAGACTGACGAGTGGCCGCGTGCTCCGACGAAACAGGAAATTGCTTCGCAGGAGGCTGCCAGTTCAAGCCGGAGAGGCACCCAATCAGAATCGTACAACGGGCCTGGAAATGGAGACTGGTGGAAACCCTGGCGAAGCACCGCAGCGAAGAACTGGGTCTGCTCGGAATCGCAGGCCCCCACAACGACTTCAAATTGACCCCCAAAAAAAGTCTTACGAGTGAAAGTCTGACTAACTTTAGGGGGGAGGTGTTGTGTATTAGCGTATTCGTGCCAAGGGCACCAACCTATTATAAGTACAAGTAAAAGCCATTAGTCTATGGCAAATATACACGACAAGAGCCCTTGAGTGCGGGCGAGCCTGCAAGGCTCAGATTTACTTTCTGCGCGATTCGGCATCGCACGAAACAGATAGATCAATCACAATAGATTGATAGATCAATCACAATAGATTGATAGATCGCTCACAATAGATCGATAGATCGCTCACAATAGATTGATAGATCAATCACAATAGATTGATAGATCAATCACAATAGATTGATAGATCGCTCACAATAGATTGATAGATCAATCACAATAGATTGATAGATCAATCACAATAGATCGATAGATCAATCACAATAGATTGATAGATCAATCACAATAGATTGTTAGATCAATCACAATAGATTGATAGATCGCTCACAATAGATTGATAGATCGCTCACAATAGATTGATAGATCAATCACAATAGATTGATAGATCGCTCACAATAGATTGATAGATCAATCACAATAGATTGATAGATCAATCACAATAGATTGATAGATCAATCACAATAGATTGATAGATCAATCACAATAGATTGTTAGATCAATCACAATAGATTGATAGATCGCTCACAATAGATTGATAGATCGCTCACAATAGATTGATAGATCAATCACAATAGATTGATAGATCGCTCACAATAGATTGATAGATCAATCACAATAGATTGATAGATCAATCACAATAGATTGATAGATCAATCACAATAGATTGATAGATCAATCACAATAGATTGATAGATCAATCACAATAGATTGATAGATCGCTCACAATAGATTGATAGATCAATCACAATAGATTGATAGATCAATCACAATAGATTGATAGATCAATCACAATAGATTGATAGATCAATCACAATAGATTGATAGATCAATCACAATAGATTGATAGATCAATCACAATAGATTGATAGATCAATCACAATAGATTGATAGATCAATCACAATAGATTGATAGATCAATCACAATAGATTGATAGATCAATCACAATAGATTGATAGATCAATCACAATAGATTGATAGATCCCTCACAATAGATTGATAGATCGATCACAATAGCTTGATAGATCGCTCACAATAGATTTATAGATCACAAACAATAGATCGATAGATCACTCACAATAGATTGATAGGTCACTCACAATAGATTGATAGATCAATCACAATAGATTGATAGATCAATCACAATAGATTGATAGATCAATCACAATAGATTGATAGATCCCTCACAATAGATTGATAGATCGATCACAATAGCTTGATAGATCGCTCACAATAGATTTATAGATCACAAACAATAGATCGATAGATCACTCACAATAGATTGATAGGTCACTCACAATAGATTGATAGATCGCTCACAATAGATTGATAGATCAATCACAATAGATTGATAGATCACTCACAATAGATTGATAGATCGCTCACAATAGATTGATAGATCAATCACAATAGATTGATAGATCAATCACAATAGATTGATAGATCACTCACAATGGATTGATAGATCGCTCACAATAGCTTGATAGATCGCTCACAATAGATTTATAGATCACAAACAATAGATCGATAGATCACTCACAATAGATTGATAGATCGCTCACAATAGATTGATAGATCGCCCACAATAGATTGATAGATTGCTCACAATAGATCGATAGATCAACCACAATAGATCGATAGATTGCTCAAATGAATTAATAGAAAATCCAAAATGGATCAATCTATTACTAAAACATCGATAGAACAAATAAGTTCATCAAAATATTACTCATAGGGATGGAATGATAACTAAAATACTGCTAGATCCATACAAAATTCAGACCTATTTTTGTTGCCGAGAATTTAAAATTCTCTTAAAAATCTTATCTCACTACTTATTGGAACCGATCAAGTAATTCAGTAGTAGTATGATGCGAACGCACCAATCGGCCGAAGGATCGTAGCGTTCAACAGTTTCAAAGCAGGCGGCGTCGTCGAGGCCGCCGACGGCGAACAGGCAGCCGCCGAGGGCCACTAGCGACAGGCCGCGTCGGGCGGCCGACATGCGGGCTATTCGGCGCCAGCTGTTCGCCTCGGGCTGGTAGACCTCAGCCGTGGCCAGGTGCGAGTGGCCGTCGTGACCCCCGACTGCGTAGACTTGGCCTGCGGCAAGTTGGGGAGTTCTATGGGTCTTTTGCGTTCGACATCATCCTCTCTTGACAGCATCCTCCTTGACATCATCCGCCCTCGACATCATCGACCCTCGACATCATCGACCCTCGACATCATCAACCCTTGACATCATCGACCCTTGACATCATCGACCCTCGACATCATCGACCTTTGACATCATCGACCCTCGACATCATCCTCTTTTGACATAATCGACCCTTGACATCATCGACCCTCGACATCATCGACGCTTGACATCATCGACCCTCGACATCATCGACCTTTGACATCATCGACCCTCGACATCATCCTCTTTTGACATAATCGACCCTTGACATCATCGACCCTCGACATCATCGACCCTTGACATCATCGACCCTCGACATCATCGACGCTTGACATCATCGACCCTCGACATCATCGACGCTTGACATCATCCACCCTTGACATCATCGACCCTTGGCATCATCGACCCTCGATATCATCCGCCATTCACATCGTCCATCCTAGATCATTCACGCACTTTGAATCCCCGCTTTAGTACTTTCTTCGAAACCTTACCGTCAATCACCGTTAGTCCGCAGTGCCGCCTTCTCGTCCGCATCGGTTGAATCTGAAATTTTATGGTGGACAAAAAAATGAGTATCAGCCTACTGACAGTAGTGCAATACGGACCGCTTCTAAAATCTTCCTCTGCGCTCCGCCCCTCCAAAATTGGCCTCATTCCAGCACCTAAAACTGGCCATACGCAGCCCCTGCCACATCCAAACGCTCACGGGAAACCAGGCGTCCTCCATCAGGTCGAAGACCTCCGCACTTCGATGCGGCTCCGCTGCCGGGCCCCGTCCGCCGACGCAGAAGAGGCTGCCCGCGTAGGACATTCGCGGACGGACCTGATGAGCCAGCTCGGCTGGCCGCCTGCCGCTGTCCAGCTGGAAGGCACACGCCTGCAGCACGAGTTCTGTGCACTCGCGACGGCCCTGCAGCATCGGCTCGCGGCTCACCGTCTCGGTGAGGAAGTCGGCGGGTAGCTGGGCGAGGCGGATTAGCGGCAGCAACCTGCCAGGTTGGTTGCGGAGACTGGGAGTTCTCAGACTTGCCTGGGATTCTCGCACCGGCACCGTTTGTATTTTTTTCCATCCTCCGCTTGTTTCCCCATCCTCCGCTGATTTTCCCATCCTCCGATGATTTCCAAATCCTCCGCTGATTTTCCCATCCTCCGCTGATTTTCCTATCCTCCGCTGATTTTCCTATCCTCCGCTGTTTTTCTTTCCTCCGCTGATTTTCCTATCCTCCGCTGATTTTCCTATCCTCCGCTGATTTTCCTATCCACCGCTGATTTTCCTATCCTCCGCTGATTTTCCTATCCTCCGCTGTTTTTCTTTCCTCCGCTGATTTTCCTATCCTCCGCTGTTTTTCTTTCCTCCGCTGATTTTCCTATCCTCCGCTGATTTTCCTATCCTCCGCTGATTTTCCTATCATCCGTTAATTTCCCCATTATCCGTTGATTTTCCCATCCTCAGTTTAATTTCCCATCCTCAGTTTAATTTCCCATCCTCAGTTTATTTTTCCATCCTCAGTTTATTTTCCATCCTCAGTTTATTTTCCATCCTCATTTTATTTTCCATCCTCAGTTTATTTTCCATCCTCATTTTATTTTCCCGTCCTCAGTTTATTTTCCCGTCCTCAGTTTATTTTCCATCCTCGTTTTCTTTTCCCATCCTCAGTTTATTTTCCCATCCTCGGCTGATTTTCCCATCACCCGCTGATTCTCCCCTCCTTTGCTGATTTTCCCATCCTCCAATCTCCAACTAATATCCCATTAAAACGCCCTATTGATTTTTCCATTCCGTTTTGGGAGGAAAATTGGGTTAATGTTTTCACCGACTCCATTCGCTTCATTTCCTCATTTTATTGCCCGCATTTTCCCAACCCCAAATTCCTCTCTACTCTTTTCTCCTTCCAGTATCTGCTCTTCACTTCGATTGGACACGTCTCTCCATTCGGCAATTGATTTTTCTGCGCCGTTAAAACCTATTTTTCTTTGCGAACATTTCGTAATGCTCTCTGAGCCTTCCACGAAACCCGGACTTCCGCCTTCCTTCGCATTTCCTGAACACGATTCGACTCTCCTAGGTTTGCAAAGCCCTGAGACCCGAGGATAACTTGGAAATTCACCCCCTGGCTACGGGAAAAATCCCATCGGTTAGTCGGATAGGACGGAGATCCCCCTACGGTGAGGGAAAGGGGAAAATAGGGATGCAATTTCCTTTAGCGCCGCTCTGTTCTGCTTTTGCCAATTTCTTCCGAGAGCTGGCGCCGGTAAGGACTTGGGGATCAGGGCCTAATTGCTCCCGGATTAGAGGCGAGAAGGTTTTTGAGCGCGGGGGGGGCGGCGGAATCGCCGGCTTGGACGACGAGGAAGAAGGGATATTGGAGAATCGGCGAGCGAAAGATCCCCGGTGATTGCAGCCCTCTCACTTCTCTCTCCTACTAGTGGGGAGGCTTCAGTTCCCACATCGCACCGCCATGCCGTCTGTCTGTCTATCCATCCCTGACATTTTTTGTCGGCAGCTTTCTGTCTGTCTAGAGATCGATTTGACGACACGAAACGAAATCCTAGCCGCTAGTTTCTAGTCGGTACCTGGGATCCCATCTGCTTTGTAGTCTAAGTTAAACCAAAAAAATCTTTGTGTACTTGAGTTTTTTTTCCCAGGACCAGCTTGTGCGTTTAATCTGATCCGTTGATTCATTAAAGGATTAACGAAAGAGTGTTCCAAAGCTTCATATTAAAAAATACAAATTTATAGTTCGTATTTTGTTAAAGAAGAAGACTTAGGACTGTCCGAGTGTTTTCCCAATTTGAAGGCATTGTCGGCACGCAATTTTCGCTTGAAGTAGTATTGACATCCCATGCGGCTTGGGGACAAGTTCGGACAGCTTAAAAAAAGATAGCGTCTTAGTTGGGCGGGCCGAGTTTTTCTTTGTCGAATCGATTTTGCCAGAGCGAACGAAAAGAAAACAGTTCGCGACCCCGGTTTGCTTAAGTCTGATTATGTTGAGATGCTGGCCGCAAAGTGCATCTTCGCTCGTCTGCACTATAGTAGATAGAGCTAGGAGGGCAGAGAGAAAAGCAGGAGTGCCAACAGCGAGGCAGTAGGGTAGAGGGGTAGGCAGAAGTAGAGAGAGGAAGGCGGAGTAGAGAGAGGAAGGCAGAAGTAGAGAGAGGAAGGCAGAAGTAGAGAGAGGAAGGCAGAAGTAGAGAGAGGAAAGCAGAAGTAGAGAGAGGAAGGCAGAAGTAAAGAGAGGAAGGCAGAAGTAGAGAGAGGAAAGCAGAAGTAGAGAGAGGAAGGCAGAAGTAAAGAGAGGAAGGCAGAAGTAGAGAGAGGAAGGCAGAAGGGTAGAGAGGAAGGTAGAAAAGGGCAGAGAAACGCAGAAGAAAAGAAACACAAGAGAGCACTAATGATACAGTCTATGCAAAGTTGCTGAGAAGCATAAGACAATGATGAATAGAAATTCAGAGAACATGAAGAGAAAGTATAATGCGAACAGATCAGGGAGAAACAGACATGCAGGCCGGAAGCACAAAGACAAGGAGGACTAGAGAGAGCTGATCGTGGGCTTCGCGGGCCTCGAACTCGGACCTGGAAACTGGGCAGTTCGAGATTCGTCCAAGTAACTTCAATTTAGAGGCAAGCAGGCAGCTTCCAAGTATGATTAAAAGGAAGCCTTTTTGCGGCTAAGGACAAGGTCGCTTTGATGAGGAAAATTAGCCGATTTTTCTGCTTACCGGCCCTACTCGGTCTTCATCAATTCCATTTGTTTGGTCGCCTGTCTTCCTGTCCTGTTTTGTCACGCTAGGCTTTCCCATTAGGGGAGAAATAAACTTGGCTTCTTAGCTACTAGTTGTTCTGCAGTCAGAACTTCCGCAAAAAATGCGCCCGACTGAAAGAGGAATACAAGAGGAGGAACAACGGCTAAGGGGGCCTGGTGCTCCTGAAATATTAATGCGCCTTGGCAGACTTGGTTGTTGCCTAGCTGGAAATCCTGCTGTTCAGACTGTGCTGAAAGCAACTGGTTGAAAGCAGACCTCGGCAGCCACCCCCCGCCCCGCAAGCAGCCCATCAGGCTCAGCATCGCCCAGTCTATCAAACAGGAATTAGGGAACAGAAATTAGCTGAGAAACAGTGGGGAAAATGAGAGAGCTAGGTAGCTCTAAGCAATCGGTGGAAGAGATCCCCAAAATGTGGGATTAGTTACAGATAATTAGGTGGCTCCAATCCCACCTATTGATTGCTGTGGCTGCTCCCTGCTTGAGAACAAAAGGGAAAACTGATGGAGGAGTTGAAGTGGCAGCAGAGAGGCCATGGAGACAAAAGCTAAAAAACTGAAAATTTTTTGGCCCAAATGAGTTCATGTCCACAGTCCCAGTGTTCCTTAGTGTAACTCCCTCTAACAATTAACTCACTGAGTTCCCAACCCACAAGACTCCTCATATCCCATTTCACCCTTCCCGTTGTCTCTGATCCCAGCTACAATTTTCCTCTTCCCTTCTCTCACTGTTTCCCTGGCCAGTTTTACCAAAAAGCCCGTTGATCAAATGTGCACTTTTGACATAATTTTTTAGGGCGCTTTTTAGTTTCGCCTGTCCCTGATCTGGAATGATACCTTATTCTTACCCTCGGTTTTTCATGAGTTTGTCAATCAGACAAACATAGATAGATAGATAAATAGATAGATAGATAGATAGATAGATAGATAGATAGATAGATAGATAGATAGATAGATAGATAGATAGATAGATAGATAGATAGATAGATAGATAGATAGATAGATAGATAGATAGATAGATAGATAGATAGATAGATAGATAGATAGATAGATAGATAGATAGATAGATAGATAGATAGATAGATAGATAGATAGATAGATAGATAGATAGATAGATAGATAGATAGATAGATAGATAGATAGATAGATAGATAGATAGATAGATAGATAGATAGATAGATAGATAGATAGATAGATAGATAGATAGATAGATAGATAGATAGATAGATAGATAGATAGATAGATAGATAGATAGATAGATAGATAGATAGATAGATAGATAGATAGATAGATAGATAGATAGATAGATAGATAGATAGATAGATAGATAGATAGATAGATAGATAGATAGATAGATAGATAGATAGATAGATAGATAGATAGATAGATAGATAGATAGATAGATAGATAGATAGATAGATAGATAGATAGATAGATAGATAGATAGATAGATAGATAGATAGATAGATAGATAGATAGATAGATAGATAGATAGATAGATAGATAGATAGATAGATAGATAGATAGATAGATAGATAGATAGATAGATAGATAGATAGATAGATAGATAGATAGATAGATAGATAGATAGATAGATAGATAGATAGATAGATAGATAGATAGATAGATAGATAGATAGATAGATAGATAGATAGATAGATAGATAGATAGATAGATAGATAGATAGATAGATAGATAGATAGATAGATAGATAGATAGATAGATAGATAGATAGATAGATAGATAGATAGATAGATAGATAGATAGATAGATAGATAGATAGATAGATAGATAGATAGATAGATAGATAGATAGATAGATAGATAGATAGATAGATAGATAGATAGATAGATAGATAGATAGATAGATAGATAGATAGATAGATAGATAGATAGATAGATAGATAGACAGACAGACAGACAGATAGACAGACAGACAGATAGATAGACAGATCGATAGATAGATAGCGGAGTTGTCTACGAAGCCAGGGCCCCATTCCGACGTAAGCTGCCACCCTGGATGTGAGTCAGAAATCCCCACAGTTTATGGCCCCAGTCCATCTCTGTTGAATTCGCCCCAGGGGGGAATCAGCTAAGCCAAGAGACACAGCAGCAAGGAAGAGAGGAAATTGCGAAATTGGTTCGCAGGCTCAATCTTCGGCCTGCTCGCAGGCCCGTCTATTTCGCATTTATCTTGCCCAGCCTCTCGCCCGCTCCTCTGCCTCGTCTTAATCTTCTCGCTGCGGGGATTCAGCCGCTGCTCGGCATGCAAAACACAGTCATAAATCATGGGGGGCAGGTTTTTTTATTTAACCATTCGTGCTCATTTCAAGGCAATGACTGGTTTGGCTTTGCGCGCTTTTCTAAGAACGGATTATGGGATAATAAAGGGGAAGAAAAATGATAATGGAATGAGTAGGGCCAGAAACTGCCACTGTCGCACCTGCCAACCAGCTGTTCCCGCTCGGCAGGGCGAGCCCGCAGCCACCGCACGAGGCCCGCAAACGCCTGCACTTCGTTGTTGACGCCGAGCCTCTCCGATCTGAGCGCCGATTCCATCGCGTCGGCGGACAGTTCGAGGAATTCAGGCGTCGCCGAAAGCTCGTTGAAATCGGCAACGACGCGCGCGTCGACTCTGGCTAGAAGGTCGTGACGATTCCATCGTTCCGCAGCGCTGCGTGCCGCCGCGAGCTCAGCCGGGCGCTGCAGGCGATGGTTGGCGATGTAGAGGTCGCAGCAGCGGGCCGCCGACTCGATTTGCAGCGCGCAGGCGGCTCCGAGCATCGGCAAGGCGGTCTCGTGCGTCACCAGCAGGCTGCCGGTGTAGCAGAAGTCCACCAGGCTGGCCAGGACCGTCTGCGAGGCTTCGATGTCTGGCGGGAGCGCGAATACGTTCGTCGAGGCGTCGCTGCGGAACAGCGGACTCCAGCAGGCCAGCACGAGGCGGTGACAGGCGACTTCAGTGCTGACAGACGATGTGTCTGATCTCGTATTCAACGACGTCGAAAATTTCAGCGTCAAGTCGCACAGTCGGTTGGCGCGGCGCATCGACCGGAGGCTGCGAAAGCCGAGGTCGCTGTGGCCGGCCAGGATGCACTCGGCGGCGCCGCGCTGCGGATCGAATCGGACAAGAAGTCCGGCAGCGGTGGCCAACGGGGCTGAGGCGGTGGCCGCTGCATACGGCGGAGGCGGGGAGCAGCTGCAGGGACGCCGTTTCCCAGCCGATTGACACCTGAGATTAGGTTTCGTGGCTTACTGACAACTGGGGACGCATCACACAATTACGCAATCACGGATGCGCCTCAAACGGGAATTTACCTGTCCAAGTCTGGCTGATCCTGCTGGCTTCTGTGGGTGGGCATCTGCAAAGGATGATGACTGCGTTGCTGGGGGCAGTGATGAGCGAGCTCAGCTGATGCGGTCCCAGCTGATTCAGTCGACATCACCTCCAGTCTATACTATTCAGCTGTTACGAATTTGATTGTCGTTTAGTTTGCTTTAACTTGGAACAGGGAAAATAGAATTCTGTGATTTGGAGTCCACTTTGGTCCCTTCGGCTTTTAACAACTGGAGAGGGTCCTGGGAAAATCGCTGGGCAGCAAATGGTTGGAGCTGGCGGCTGCAGGCCAATTACACTTGAGAGAGAGTCAGGGGGAGCGCAGTGTACCGCGCACCCACGATCACACTGTCATGGCCCACGCGAAGGGAGAAAGGCGCATCGTTGCTGGCTGTTCTCTGCTGCTCTGCTTCTGCTGCTGCTTCTAGGGGGGAGACGGAGCTTGGAGATTATTTTTACAACTGTTATTCATATCCGGTCGCGCCCAAATCTAGGCGGAGGTAAAAGGCGAGAGGGCAGCACGGGAAGTGGGATTTTGGCGAGGCTGTCGCGTCCTGTAAAGCGGGTTGGAAAGTCGTCAGCAACGGCTGTCCAGCGGGAGAATTCTAAGCTGCGCGTGCGCGTGGGCTGAGTTTGCGGGGGATTGTACTGATGAGGAGGGGATGAGGCGGAGTGGGGGGAGTGTGAGTGGGATTAGTGACAGTGGGTTGGGAGTGCGATTAGCGTGGAACAGAAAACAAACAGGGCTGGATTAGCTGCGGCTCTGACAGATGGCAGAAATCGCGAGCAGAAAACTTTTTTTCAAGTTTTCTATTTTACTTTTTTTCTATTTCGATTTTAATTTTCCTTAGCAGCTGGTGCAATCCTCTAGTTTTAAACTTCCTCATTTCCGTTATCCCCACTTTATGTCAGTAAACCTGAGATTATGATGAAAAAAGATTTTTAAGGGAAAAATTCTTAGCGGTTTAAATACATTTCTAGCTTTGAAAATTCAAATTTACGAGTGCATATACGCTTCAATTGAGGACTTGAAGGCCCGCAAGATAATCGGGAAAAAATGCGATCAAGAGTTAGTTTGTACGAGCGTACTTTGCAGAAAGGGCAGTTAAGATTTGATCGTCTCACCAAGAGTTTGCTTGTGCATCTAAAAAGCCTTAGCTCTTACATTTACAGCTGACAAAGAGTTAGCTGCTACATGTACATCTAAGAGTGAGCTCCTGCATGTACATCTAACAATGAGTTAGCTGCTACATGTACATCTAAGAGTGAGCTCCTGCATGTACATCTAACAATGAGTTAGCTGCTACATGTGCATCTAAGAGTGAGCTCCTGCATGTACATCTAACAATGAGTTAGCTGCTACATGTACATCTAAGAGTGAGCTCCTGCATGTACATCTAACAATGAGTTAGCTGCTACATGTACATCTAAGAGTGAGCTCCTGCATGTAAATCTAACAAAGAGTTAGCTTTAAACGTTCTGCTTGTACACCTATAACTAGTTATTAGATTGTACGCCTCAGAAGATGGGTTGCACGTTTCACAGATTCAGATATCCCCCAGTAAGTTCTGTGGATATCTTACAAAAGAGTGAGATGGTATAAATACAACACTTCAAGAAAAGTTATATGGAAAGTACAGAGGCCCTCCCTCAGCTTCACTTTGGGATTCGAAAAACTCGTTTAAAAAATTCAGAAAGATTGATAGACAGGTAAACGCCGGAGTTGAATAGAATCTCCAAAGCAAAAAACTGCTACACTTGACTGTAGAAAAACATGACAGGGGCGCTTGCGAGCAAGCAAGGGCAAACAGTCACTCAACTGGGAGTGTTCCCCATCTGATTTTTGCTCGCCTGAGTGACGCGGGAACGAATTGAGAATTCGAGAGGCAGCTCAATTGGCCAAAAGATTTCAGGCTTAGTCAGGGCATACAGGCTCAGCTGTACAGTGCCAGTTCGTGCACTTTTCAAAGTGAGTTAAAATGGTCCCCCGACGACAAAGCTACTTGCGCAATATCGATAAGCTTGGGTACACACGCCAGCAAACAAAAATGCCAGGCTAAAGAAATCAAGGTCGCTAAGTAAATAAAGCGATTTTTTATTAAAAATACAATCGGTTTGTTTAAACGGGTGTTTTTTGTTCCGTATTTCCTGCCTGCTTTAACTTTAGAGTTCCACCTGCTCCTCAAATGAAGCGGCTGAACTATGCCACTATTTTGCCAATACTTCCCCAAATGGTAGTGTCTGTACGATTGAAAACAAAGAATAAAAAACAGAGATTATTACAAATAATCCTTCTTCATCAAACACAGAAAGAAACAGTTTCTTAACTGCATCCATACCAGTTATTGACAAGCATAAAATACATCGTCCATTATTTATTGAACAAGATTAGGCAGTTAAATAAAAATTAACCTCTGTAATGCCACAAGAATTGAGAATAATATCATGATGCATCCATATTTAGTGATAAAAATAATCTTAAATAACTTTTTACTCCAACATACACACTACTGGTAGCAGGAGCATGCAGATTCTGTCCATAAAAAATAGCAGCAACTTTCCAGAAAAATTATGAAAGGAACATGGAAGCTCATTGTTTTTAATGAATAGCTAGCTAATTTTCCACCAAGACAAAAAAATCTTTTTGCTTATTATTTCACATGGTATGCATGTCTCCTTTTTGTTAAGATATAACCCTTGTGAATCTCCGTTACGCATACACCTCCCTCCTTTCTCCGCATACATCAATATCTCTTCTCCCCTTTAAGTACATTTATCTCCCGCCAATGTAAATATTTATTCATTAAAACCTCAATGTACATTCCTGACTCCTCTCTCTTAGATGTACATCTCTTTCACTTAACCCCTCAATTAAAAACTCAATTCCTTCCCCTCAATGTACACCTTCTCTCCCGCTACCCTTCTTCGGCATTCTGAGTACATTTCTCTTATCCGTTTTAGCTAAAACATTTTAACACTTTTAACGTGTCTTAAGTATTGAATTTAATTTACGATACTATTAGATTTTTTAAAATCAAATAATAGTTCGAATGCCTAAATTTCCATATTTTGATTCTATCTATCGGTCAAATAATAAGGACCTCTAAAAATCAAACAATCTTGACTGGAAAATAAAAAACAATGCGATCTTCATTCAATAAATCCAGAAGTTCAAAGAGTCCGCAACATCGGCCTAACAACGCGTCGCCAAGCTTTGACAAAATTCTCCCCTTTAAAAGCTTCCCTAGCACCCCGGCGAAGTCGTTTCAATTCGACAGTCTCGTCGGAGCCGTCGGCCGCAGTTCTCAACAGTCTGGCCAGCAGGCCGGCCAACTGCTCGCCAGTGTCAAACAGCAGGCCGTTCACTCCGTCGCGCACCAGTTCGCCAATAGCCGGAAAGGCCAGCGCGCAGACTGGCAGACCGCAGCCAAACATGTCAACAACTTTCATTGGCAAGTCCAGGCCGGAGCTGCTGGCGTGCAGACTAACGCCTAGATCGGCGGCGGCTAGCAGGGCGGGATAGTCGGCCGGTTCAAGCCAGGCGGACACGAGTCGCACAGAGCGCCAGGGCCCGGCGCGGGACAGATAGTAGTCGCGCATGGGCCCTCGGCCTGTCACTACGCACAGCAGGTCGGGCAGCGATTGGTCCGCTTCGGCTTCGGAGTCGTATCTGGCGGAGGGAATGATTAACAATCGACAATTAACTTGCGCTCATAATTATCGCCTTCTTATTGGCCTTCGGAATTGCTCATCAAACAATCTGAAAAATGCCCAGCTAATCTGCCTTGAGAATCGCATACTGAAGTGCCTTAGAAATAGCCCCCTAAACTGCGAAGTGGCTCGGCGGTCTAGCGCGTTGTGTGCCACTGGTCCAGGTTCGACCCCGCGATGTAGGTTGTTTATTTTCCCTAGGGCGGATTCGTGTGCAGGGTCACATTAATTTGGGGCCTTGTGCACGAATTGGTTGGGCTATGGGCCAGTTGTGCAATTTACGCACATGAGGGCAACCCCCAAGGCATAGAGAGTGTACATTCCTGGAACCGCCGCTTGTACACCTTAAGTGAGTGCGTGACTGGGTGCCGGCCTGTGTGTGTGTCTTTTTCTGCATACCGTATTTAGTGTGACTGAACGCGCTTCAGGAGTCAGCGCAATGGACAGCAATGCCCCATCGCTGGTTGTGAGACGATGTCGCTTTAAGCGTCAAACTGCCAGCAGCCCTCCTGCAGATTTAGCTTTTTTAGCCCTCTAAACTGCCATTGATAAAAATAATTAACCACCCTTCTAACAGCAGCCCAGTCAACAATCAATCAACGGTAACCCACCTATTCAGAGCCTCCATCAACGGCGCGAAGTCTTCGTCAACAGTCCAGCTGGTGCTGGACACGACCAAGGCGGGCCGCTGGCCGATAGGCAGGTAGCGAGCGACGCCGTCGGGGCCCAGGCGGGTGAGCGGCGGATCGGCCAGCTGTGGCACGGGGCTGCCCGGAGCTCCTAGACGGTCGAACAGGCGATGCGCAGCGGCGCCGTCGCGTTTATCGCCGACGCCGCCGCCGCCTCGGTTGGGGAAGTCGGGACTCGGCCGGTCGTGAAAAGCGACGGCTTCGATGCCCCAGCTGGCGCGCAGGTCGCGTCGCATCGCCTCGGTGACGCACAGGTGCGCGTCCGAGCGGAGAAATTTTGAGGCGAAGCCAAGCTCGAGGCTGCGGTACACTGAGCGGCCGGCTCTGACAAGCGGTGCGAGAAAGGAGCAGCTAGTTGGGCGGCTTGGTAATAGGATGTAGGAGCTTTCCTTATGTTAGATGAAAGTCAGATATCGGAATTTTAATCAAGGATAGGGATAATAATCGTAAATGGGATCGTAATCCTTAATAAGGATCCAAATCCAGAAAAAAGATCCAATTTCTAATAAGGGATAAGAATCCTTAATAGGGATCAGAATCCCGAATAGGGATAGAAATCCTCAATAGGAATCAGAATCCTTAATAGGAATCAGAATCCTTAATAGGGATCAGAATCCCGAATAGGGATAGAAATCCTTAGTAGGAATCAGAATCCTTAATAGGGATCAGAATCCCGAGTAGGGATATAAATCCTCAATAGGAATCAGAATCCTTAATAGGGATCTAAATCCTAATTAGATTGTAATCTTAATTAACGATCAGAATCCTGAATAGGGACGAGAATCATAAATAGGGATTAGAATCATAAATAGGGATCAGAATACTAATTAGGGATCTCAGACGCTCCTCTCTTAAGAGGAGCTTAAGAGGATCAGAATCTCAGATAGGGATAAAAACGAAAATAGGCATCATAAATTAACTTTTGAACCTAGAATTTGGCTCCTAAATTGCACTAATAAAGTGAATTAAAAAAAGAAAATAACAAACGAATCCCACCTAGCCAGAGTCCACCCGTAGTTGTGCCAGTCAACAATGAGGCGGCGCCGGCCCAGTCTGCAGGTGGCCCAGGCCACTAGCAGAGCGGGCACAGCCGGTGGCGACTGCACCAGCAACAGGTCGGAGCGCGGCCTAGCCAGCAGGCTGCAACAGAGCAGCACTAGCAGCGTCAGGAGCTTCAACGGCTGGGCTAGCAATGTTGGCAGACGGTCTAACCAAGCAGGAGCCTGGCGTATGTGTTCAATGCTAATCCGACGATGCTGGGCAACTGCAGCTCGGCACGCAGATCCGGAATAACCCAGCAGGGTCACCTGGTAGCCGGACTCGGCAAAGCTGAGTGCGTGAAGCTGCATCCTGGGACTGCGGCCAACATCGCCCAGTACCAGGATTTGAACTGTGACAGGCGACTGAAATGAAAAAATTGAAATATGCAATATGTGCCCCATTCAATCCTAGTGTTTATTAATAGATGGGTTAAATCAGAAGCCAACAAAATAACAACCAAATTAAAATCAAGTAATTGTACATTTAAGATTAGCACATACTCCAATATTGCAAGATAAGAATAGCCCCATAAAATGCCTCAAGAATAATGTATTTTAAGTACTTCTATTCATTTGCAGGCTATTTTGAAATACAATTCTACCATTGAGAGAATCTATACTAGAGTAATAAATATTAAAAACTAAGGTATATATACTCAAATATAGTCATAATAATTGGCTCTAATTTTAAATGCAAAAAATTGAACCCAATAAACTTATTTAGATTTTATTCATCTAAAAAAATTTTCCTTTATGTAATATTAGAAACTAAATTTTTCTTAATAAGGATTCAAGCCCTTGCTACTGATGATGTAGACCTTTTTAATATAATTTCAATGCTGATACAAGTGTCAAGGCTTTTATTTACTATTTCAATGCAATCACTAATAATATTTTACCCATGTCACTAATGCTATTTTTATTGATACTATTCCTACTATAATTTTTCTAGAGTATTATTTTATGTAGCCTATACAATTGACATTAATTCTAGTAGCATTCTAATAGTAACAAATAGTAAGCACTAATATTCTATCTGAAAGTAACATTATTTATGCTTACTTAAACAAAATATACTACTAACAATATATTATTAAGCATATAAAATTATAATTTAGCAAGCATTTAAGAAAAATTGAAGCATGAATTAAAAATTAATGAAGAAACTTATGTCACAAAAATGCATGTCTATATATCTTTGTGATGTTTTGAGTTCTCATTTTCACTGGTGCTGCTCTGCAATAAAGAGTGGCTATTACAATTACTTGGTATTTACTGTTACAATTGCTTAGCATTTGAGAATTGCCTTACTCATGGCCTTACAGGCTTTTTCATTGGTTCCACTAAACCAAAACTAGGTCTACATGATCCAAAAGGTCCCCCATAGATTTTAAATATTGCTCTGGTCCTTTAAACTGAACCTCTCTTTGTTGGAACCTTAGTTCTTGTTAAATGCACTTGAAACTTATTAATAATATTCTAAAGCAAACTTGCAAGTGTGTTGTGATTTTTTACTCAAACAAAAATTAAATAAAGAAATTTAATTAAATGATGTAGCAAAAATACTTCATCCCGATCTGCCACAGAGTTTAGCGTTGGAAATTACTGTCACTGAAATCGTTGAAACAAGTCACTGAACTTTTTTTCGCCAAAGTGAGTGGCTCGTTGCCGAAGAGAAGAGACTGAAAGTTAAAACCCTCTCGATATCTTTGGACGGTTATTCGCGACCCGGTACTTCTTGAGCCTCTACATATTGCTGGTTCGAAAAACCGAAAATTATTATCTTCATATCAATACTTCCGTTTTTCGAACACGGTTCGGAACCAGGTTCTGGTTCTGGAGTATAATCATTAAATATTTTCTGTCTACGACTCAAAATAATTAGTTTGAGGACCAGTTTTACGGCTCTGAGTCATAGACAGAAAATATTTAATGATAATTCACTGGATTACATGGATGCATGTAAAGGTTATAATGCACTCGTTCTATTCGATGGTCTTCATTTTCCTATCGATTCTAGTTCTGGAATCAGACTTATCTAGTTCTAGAGCCGATTTTCGTGAAGAGGCTGCTTCTAAGAAAATTATTAAATTAAAAAACTAGCTGTCAGTGCAATAGAAATCCAGCTTGTATTTTGATAAAAAGTTATTATACAAAATCTAGATATATACTATTTGTATACTAAAAATTTTGCCAACAAGTTAAGAGAACTTGTTAAAATATGTATAAAAGTTTAAAAACAAAAATGTTTATTTGGGACCCGTTGGGAAAGGCCCACAACACCACAAGCATTTTCTGATTGCAGTTACTTTCTGAAGCTTAAGTCATACGTCTTGCACTGAATTATATTTCATTATTATTTTTAGTTCCCATGCTATAGCATGACAAATGATTACTATTGCAATGTAAAATCTCTTCATTAAACTGTTTGCAACACTTATTAAAATTACTAATAACATTATCTTTTTTTGTTACTATATTCTAAGTGATTCCATGAGTTGAGTTTATGTTTAACAGACTCTAAATATCGTTAGATGTCAATATTCTCCATTATTTAATACAAAGTTTCAACTTAGGCACTGATGTAATTATTTACATGTACAAATTAAAAGGCCATAATTGAAATTCAACTTTTTCAAGATTGTTTTTAAAGTAGGCCTAACTTGCTAATTATTTGTTGTAATAAGTGCTTCTTTGATCTATATTAGTTCTTTATATATTGAACCAAAATATCACTTGCATCAGAAAAAATTGCAAGTCCATTTGCTAATAATTAAACAAGGCTAATTTGTAATCCTGAATATTCCTGCATTAAATTATTCGCCACACTTAGAGACACGGCGGCCGTGTCTATAATGCAAAAGCTTATAGACACGGCAGCCGTGTTTGCAAGTGCTGACCGGGACCATAATTACAGACACGGCCGCCGTGTCTATAATATTGGAGCTTATAGACACGGCGGCCGTGTCTCTAATATTGAAAGCGCCCCACACTGGAGACACGGCGGCCATGTCAATGGAGCCTGCACGGTGGCCGTGTCGCTAATATTGAATTGGTTCACACTTAGAGACACGGCAGTTCGCCGTGTCTGTAATATAAAAAGCGTTAGACACTGGAGACACGGCGGACGTCTCTTTTAATGCCAAAAATTCATTGTTCAAAACGCATATTGTTGGCAATCTTCCCTTTCCTTTACATATCCATTGTTTGCAAGTTACTGATTAATAATAACCGTTTTTATCAAAAGCAAACTTCGTGCTCCCGTTTTTATCCTATACTTTGACAATGCTGAGCGACACCGGGGCGCCCGACACAGCCTTTGTCAGTTCGCTGGCTTTGCGGCGCGCCATCTGACACTGCCCCCATAACTCTTTTTTGGAGCAGTGTGGCTTGTTTTTTGTTGTTGTTTGACAATGCACAGGACCTTGAAAACTACAACTGGTTTGAACAAAATGCTGAAAAAATTAATAGAAATGTTTAGATTGTTCATTGCAAACAATTTATCACATGCTAAATTTTTAAGGCACAAAGTTAATTATTGTCATTTGTTGCGTTGCGCTGCACCGAATAATTTAATTCAAAACGTCAATCCCAAATAGCTTACATAATTTTTATGCATATTTGTATTCTTACAATACTTTGCCCCACCCTAGTATCTCTTACTTAGAATTTCGAGTTTTCCTCGATTATCCCCCTTGTTTTCTCATAGCCTTCTCCAGGGCAAAATATGTTGACTTCCAACCATTTCATAATTACATACTTAAATATTCGTACTGTCAATTGAATAATACCTCTTGACTTTTTTCGATCACCTAAAGTACATGTTTCATAATTATATAAAGTATAAAATACTTTAAAACATAATAAATTGTGCGGCAGAGCCTAACCAAAGCTGACCTGCGGGCAAGGTTTTAGTTTGCCCAAATCTTCCATCATTTAATGCCAAACTTAGCCATGGTATGCTCTAAGGTTAAAAAAGCAAGCACTTGAGTTTTTATATTCTTGTAGTTACAGTATATAAAATTTCACAAAAATTTCATTCCATCCTCATGGATCCAAGGCTGAGAATGCTAAACTTGTACGAGTGCATATCACATCCTTACTACTAAATGTCTAATGTCTGTCTGTCTGTCTGTGTGTCTGTGGCAGCTTTCTCCATAACGATGTAGAGCTCGAGCGGCTCAACCGATTTTGATCAAATTTGCACCAAAAGATTGCAAATTCTTCAAAGATGAGACCGTGAAAGTTTGCAAGCTCTGCTCCAAGTGGAAGGGGATTAAATATTCGAAAAACGAGTTTTTCCTATGCTTTCAATGCAAGGCCAACAAAGGTCAAAATCGGCACTGTCAGAATGATGATTTTATTTTAGATTGTGTCATAAAGTTTTGTGCTGAGTTAAAATTTGTGGGCCAATCCTTCTCAAACTCTGCACTGTCTAATTTTTTATTTGAAAAGGTTGCGTCATAAAGCTAGACTACACTGCTCCAAGCTTACCAAAATTGTCGCGCCGGTAAGAAGAGAATATAAATTTTCTCACCTAGCTAGAGTACACTGCCCCAGCCCTAGCTTAATGGTTGTGCACAAGGGCAATAGAAAAACTGCTCAAGCAATCTGTGTACATTTTATTAGCGATTGATTATTTCTCGCCCAGCTGGAGAGCCAACATTGAATAAATTGGCTTAAAAAGTGCTTGAGAAATATATTTTTATTTAAAGTAACCGTGGGCCGTTCTGCAGTGAATTTGCCAATCATGTCTCGAGTCAGTAAGTAAAGAATGTTAGTTTTGTAGCCCTGTTAGATTGAGAAAACTTTTCAAAGAAGCAAAAGCTGTTTAAGAGGTCTTCGTCGAGCACGATACTGATCGGTAAGTCTGATAGCCTGCCAAATTTTAAATTTTGATTAGCTTAATTTTCTTAAAGCACATGTGTCTTTGATAAGGCAGTATAATAGCAACTTCCTACCTGCTCGCAGGATTTTTTATCTGCTGTAGTGATTTTCCTTCAAGCTTGGGAACAATTTTCTACACTTTTAGGGATTTCCTAGATGCTCATATGACGACTCATAAATTTTCTGACTGTTAGGGTGCTGGGAGACTTTCTAACTGCTTGTGGATTTCTGACTGCTCCAATGGGATTTTCTAAATGTTCTGGGACACTTTTTTACTGCTCAAGGAGGTTTTCTTACTGCATCAGGAAGTTTTACCAACCGCTAGAAGGGGATTTTCTGAATGCTCGGGGAGATTGTCTGTCTGATTGGGGGATTTTAAACTTCTCGGGGAAATTTTCTAACTGATTAGGGGATGTCTAACTGCTCGGGAAAATTTTCTGTCTGATTTGGAGAGTTCTAAGTGTTTCAAGGGAACTTTTTTACTGCTAGGGGATTTCTTGACTGCTCGATTGGTACTTTCTGCCTTTTTATGTGTGATTTTTTACATGCTCGGGGAGCTTTTCTGTCTGCTTGGGAGATTTATAACTGTTTGGGGACATTTTCTATCTGATTGTGGATTTCTAACAGCCCGAAGGGGAATTTCCAACTGCTGGGGGGATTTCTAACTGCTCGAAAGAGATTTAATGTCTGCTTGGGGGGTTCAGACTGCTCGGGGAAATTCGCTGTATGCTTGGGGGATTTCTAACTGCCCGAAGGGGACTTTTTAAATGCTACGGGAGACTTTTTAACTGCTCGGTGAGATTTTCTTAACTAATCAAAGGGGACTTTCTAACTGCTTGGGGAACTTTTCCATCTGCTGGGGGGAAATCAGACTGCTCGGGGATACTTTCTGTCTGCTTGGGGGATTTCAGACTGCTCGGGGAAATTCTCTATTTGATTGGAATTTCCGACTTCTCAAAAGGGATTTTCTAACTGCTGGGGGGATTTTTTCTGTTCGTGGGTTTTCCACCTTATCCTGGAGGAAGATTTTTCGGCTGCTCGAAAAAAATTTTAGCCGCTTGGGTGATTTTGGACTGCTTGAAGGAGATTTTCTAACTGCTCAGGGAGATTTTTTGTCTGCTTGGGGATTTTTTTAAGCAATAAATTTAAATATAAAAGGTTGGAATATAAACATCGAAAATTGTCCGTTAATAAGCTCCAACATCGATGGCTATAATACTATAATGGCCGCCGTGTCTTTAAGCTGCTACATTATAGACACGGCCGCCGTGTCTTTAAGCTGCCACATTATAGACACAGCCGCCGTGCCTATAAGCTGCCACATTATTGACATGGCCGCCGTGCCTATAAGTACTCCATAAATTATTTTATGCATTTTTACTATACTTTCCACCCAATGATGGAATCATGTCAGGGGGATCTCCAGCACCCAGGACAATTTTGGGTTCTTAAGAAGTTAGGCCAACCATCAAACTAACTGAACTTAGTAAAAACCATCATTCCTTGCTTTTAGGAATATAAATTAGTTGTTACTGATTATAATATGTATACCTATGCCTATATACTAGCAAATCACTTAACAATGAATCATTCACTGCATTTCTATGACCTAAATAACCTAGATGCTCATACAAACATGGTTGAGGGTATATGGGCCTAATTCTAGACTATGCATGTGACTTTAGATGCTCTTTTTTGGTACAGATCTATAGGAGTTTGTGGTACCAAGCTTTTTCTAATCATTAATCAGCAATATCCTAGGGCCTATGCCTAATTGAATACTATTACCCATGCCAATAGTGTAACTATGCATGTCTGGTAGATAGTCTATGTGACCATGCTTATTTGAGCATATAGTTTTATAGAAATGCATAAAATAATTTAATGCAAGAATTTTTAGGATTGCTAGCTAAGTCACTATTGATAGCCATAAACTAATTATGAATTACTTGTACATATACCTATTAGAAATATATGGCCATGTGGTTCCTTAGGGCTAAGTTGTATCTATTTATATTTATAGCTATTTTTGTATTACTGTAATTAGTAGCCTAAAAACTTTCAAAATTTTCACTTTCCAAATTTTTTTTTGATTAAAAACTTGTTTTATAAAGGTATAAATGTATATTAATTTCATGTAGCTTAAGTCTTTATCTAGAGTTAAATGGGAAAATAAGCAATTAAGAAATTAAGAAATAGAAAAGTACAATTTAGCTAAAATAAATTTGGGACCTAATCTTATAGGAAACAGGATTCTATTAAAGACTAGGTTCTTCTATTAAAAATTAGGTCTTTATTCCTCTTGCAGATTTTAAATTGAATTCTAATTAAATGCCTAATTAAAAGTGTAAGTAACAGTATTTTAATTTACAAGGATAAATTAATAAGCATAAAAAGGATAAAAAAGAAATGAGAAAATAAAAATATTTAATTTATTCTAAAAGGATCAAAATTTGATAGCATAATATACAATAAATAAAATTTTATAAAATAATTGCAGTAAATAAATTCATTCAAGACTAATTGTTACTTAAAATATATCTACTTCATTCTTATAAAATTATTTTGTATTAATACAAAAATTTTATTGAAGAAAAATTCTTGAAACTTTTTAATGCTAAAATTCATAGCAAAATAAACACACTCAAGACCTATATTTTTAGCTAAGTTTTCAAAACCAAACCTTTTTATAAAGCTTTGATGCAACAAAATATTTATCAAAATTTAATATTAGTACAATTTTATTGGAATTAAATTAATTTATTAAAATATTAGTTTCAACTGGTTTTTTCATATCTTATATATTTATTTCCAAAACCTATAGAACTTTTGATATTCAATAACAACTTTTTTAAAAAAGGATAAAATTGCTATTTTTAATAATAAACATTTTACAGTTTTTATGGAAACAAATGACTAAGTATAGACTTTCAAATTAATAAGGATGATAGACTTAAAAATATACTATATCTGATATTTATTCAATTGTCATATTGAGTGATTTTTCCTACAAAGAATCAGTAGATACAAGCTTAAAATAGCTTTATAGGAATAATGCTAATTATAATTATATAGCAAATTACTAATAATATCTTTTAAAAATTATTTATATATTTGTATAGCAGGAAATAAAATATTTATTTAAATTCTACAATGCATTGAGTATATACTACTAAAGAAGAGTAACATACAACTATTCATGCCTGTTGGCTTCTCATATTACTGTCCCTAAAGCCAACAGTTAGTATAAAATATATTTATTTAATACTGGCCATTTCAGCTGTCAATTCAAAAGCTGCAATTTTTAAGCTATTAATAAGAGCTAAAAATCAGCAGAGAAAGCTAGAAACTGGATCAAACTATAAGCAGCAAGCAATGGAGGCGGACAAGCGAGACGAGCACAAGTCAACAATATTTCTGCGTCACAGTCTGGGCTTTGTGTACACGCTAGTCATATTTTCTATTGGCCTATCAACCAGCGTGTACTTCGCCATGACCGGTGATCAATCGCAGAGCGCCCACTTTCACGAGATCTTCTTTTTCATCGTCTATTTATCGGGGATCGGCTCGTGCGTGGGCCTTGGAGCCTACATGTGGCGCCACCGACACGCCCGCTATCACTCGCAGCGCCGGCAGATTCGCATGGAATCGCTCAGCCTTGGCCACCGATTGGCCGGGGCCGCTCCGCCAGCTGAGACCCTGTCCCAAGCGTCTCCAACCAGTCCTAGCGATGTTCGTTTCGAAGAGGCCCCGACTAATAATAGCCTGCCAGTTGTGGCCCATTGCGGCGAAGGTTTTAACATTTATCTGCGGGCCGGCTTAGCTCTATTCGTTGCTGGCACGGTTGCCCTGGATTTGCTGCACATGTCGGCGCCCTATCTGGACGGCAACAATCCGGTTTGTATTGGCAATCCGTTTCGAATAGCGCTGTACGCTTTCCAGCTGCTGTTTGTACTCATATCTGGCTGTCTGTTGGCAGTGGCTCATCGGGCCATCTTCTTACAGCATCGGGGCCTAGTGACCGCCCTGTTGGGCCACCTGCTCACCGCCTGTCTCTGCCTGTGGGCGCACAGTTCAGTAGCCGAGATCACCCTGGCTGTGGTGCTAGCCAAGCCTATTGGCAATAATAATTCAACGGCAACTTCGGCCGCTTTGAAAGCCGCCAGCGACTGTCCGGCTGGCCGACGGGCTATCGACTCTGTTGAACCGTTTCTCAGTCCGGCTAAGGTCGAGTTCGCCCTATTGGCTGGCCCTATGGCTCTGCAATTGTTGGCTTATATTGGCGATCATCGTATTGTTGAGGCCAAGGAGGCTTCGGCTGCCGAGAAGACAGTCGGCGAAGGTGAACAACTGCGCCGCGTCAGCAATAAGGGAGAGGGTGCGTTGCTGCTAATCAGTGTCTAAGTGTTTTATTTGGTTATTCTTAACCAAAAAGTTTGGCTCTACGAGTCTTCATCGAGCTTGTCTATAAATGTCTGTAAACGGCATTTATTTTTTATTGCTTTTTGCATTTTTTTAAATTGTCAATTGATTTCTTTTACACAATGCCATAACTTTGCCGCATTATAAGCTGAATTTTAGTACTATTTGCCTTTATAATTTTCTGTAAAGGAAATACGAATAATTATTTGTGATTAATTGTTCGTAGTACTTCGGCTTAATCTTTTTCTTATTATTATTAAAACTTTTTATAGAATTTCGATACAAGTTAATCAAATGGAGCTTCAGCATCGACAGTTTTTGATTAGTTTAGGCTGCAACATCCGCTAAAAAACCCCATAAAGTTGGCTATTTGAGTCGTATTGAACAATGGATGAATCAATGCCGATGTTGATTCTGACACCATGCACGAATGTACACCTTAACTGTACCATTTGTGTTTAACGGTTACCAGATATAGGCTAGTACAATGGCAACATCTGCTGACTACTGCTGGACAATATCTAACTTTATGCGCATATTTAAATACTATGAAATATCTGATAAAAGTTATTGTTGAAGCTAATGATCAGCTGTCAAGTTATAAGTATTGGATTAATTATTCCAACGAACAATCACAGCGAAATTAACATTTACTGGTTAATTTGTAAAATTTCTCACTGTAGATATACTGTAGTAGCTACATTTTTGTCGTATGTTATTGTATATTGTACATTATTATTATCAAGAATGCTTTTACACGATCCAGTGATTTTAGTGCTCTAGTGATCGGAGGTTTTTTGAACTTTTTTTTACCGCACTGGGGCCATCGTCTTAGTTAATAGATAAAAGTGATTATCGAGCTAGTGCGAGGTACAGGAAAACTTTCAAAACTCTTTCGGACCGATTCTCAGTGCATTAAAAAGGGCTTAGTGTAACTACAGTGTAGCTTCCAGGGAAGTAATCTAATGAAAGCCAATTCAACTTAAATTAGCTCGTAACTTGGTTAATGTTTATTTGCAAGTGCAATTTATTTAGGACTGTTACGTAACGCTTGCACTGTTAATATACGAGGGCGTATTTAATGGCTAAGAATAGTTTTTTTTCATACAAGTAGGAAATAGGATTGATCTTGGATTGTATAATTTTCTGAACTGTTGAGCGGTCCGTACTCTCAGACGGAAAAGCAAAGCTATTATTATACTTTTAAAAACATTTTCTACATAACAACATCTGTAATGTAAGATGGAGAACTCGCCCTGTACACGTACATTCAGTCATCAATATCTCTAACCTGTCCTCACGCACGTACGCACGCTAAAAAATTAACTCAACAGAGCACTCGTCGGAGCGAGCCAATAATAATTGGCTGAGCCGGCTGAACGTTGAATTAACTGTGCGCGATCTGATTGGCCCTGCCCTGGGCGCCGCCGCTTTCATTGTCACCCTGGCCATAGTCATCTGCGTACTATCGCTACAAGATCGCAAGGCCGCGGCTCTGGCATATTTGGCGCACACTTCTGTGCTGCAACTGGCCGCCATTGTTGCCACGCTGCCCGCTCTGTGCCGAATTCGCCGCCTAGAGTTTGTTCCGGCTGAGCGTCACGCCTTTGATGATAGGCTGCTGGTAAAATTATGATTTTAATACTGATGCGCTACTTGTTAGTAGAGTGTCGCGCAAATTTAATTTAAAAAAATATTTTTAAATGAGACCCAAATTCGCTGAATACTCGGTTTAGTTCCCGTACTTCTCGATGCGAATAAATTTTAGCTGAATCCGCCTTTAAAATTAGTTACTAAACCTAAAAATATTTTCAAACTGCAGATCTGGACAACACTCGATCTGCAACCCAATAAATTGACCTCATACGAAATACGAGCTACTGTATCTAAAAATCTGTCTCTAAAACCGAAGAATCACTTCAAGAGAATACATGGGAATCAATATTCAAGCCAGTCCGTGGACGTCACACCAAATAAGTTACCGACAATCACTTTTAAAGTTAGTCACTGAGAATCACTCTCTAAGTCAGTCACTGAGAATCACTCTTTCAGTCAGTCACTGAGAATCACTCTTTAAGTCAGTCACAGAGAATCACTCTCTCAGTCAGTCACTGAGAATCACTCTCTCAGTCAGTCACTTAGACTCACTCTCTCAGTCAGTCACTGAGAATCACTCTCTAAGTCAGTCACTGAGAATCACTCTTTCAGTCAGTCACTGAGAATCACTCTTTAAGTCGGTCACAGAGAATCACTCTCTCAGTCAGTCACTGAGAATCACTCTCTCAGTCAGTCACTTAGACTCACTCTCTCAGTCAGTCACTGAGAATCACTCTCTCAGTCAGTCACTGAGAATCACTCTCTCAGTTACTGAGGATCACTCTCTAAGTCAGTCACTGAGAATCACTCTCTCAGTCAGTCACTGAGAATCACTCTCTCAGTCAGTCACAGAGAATCACTCTCTCAGTCAGTCACAGAGATCAGCCTCTAAGTCAGTCACTGAGAATCACTCTCTCAGTCAGTCACAGAGAATCACTCTCTCAGTCAGTCACAGAGAATCACTCTCTCAGTCAGTCACTTAGAATCACTCTCTCAGTCAGTCACAGAGAATCACTCTCTCAGTCAGTCACTGAGAATCACTCTCTCAGTCAGTCACAGAGATCAGCCTCTAAGTCAGTCACTGAGAATCACTCTCTTAGTCAGTCACAGAGAATCACTCTCTAAGTCAGTCACTGTGAATCACTCAGGAGTGAAGTCCTAACAGAGGCACTGGGAGGGATTTTCCAAGGCAACCTCAGACTATAGTCAAATATCACCTCATCATAGAATCCCGCGGCTAGGCAGGGGTCTCCCGCATTAAATTGAACCGCATTGCACCCAGATCGCTGCATTCCTTGGCAACCTGATCTACTGCGTATTCATGCTGTGTGCCCTACTAGCCAACGCCTCGGTTTATCCAGCTGAACTAGCCGTCCTAGAAGGCCTGGCGGGCCTGCTGGGCCTTGTCCAGTCTGTGCTGCAGGCGCCGCTGCTGCTAGACGGACTTCGTAGGCGCTGTGACCGGCCCGAACTGCTGGCTAAACGGCCCGGCCGCGGCTGCATCGCCGCCCTGTTGGGCATCAATCTGGCTCTGTGGCTGCTCGGCACCTTCGAGAGCAGCCGGATGGACGGCGTGGCCAGCCAGTTGTTGAACGGTCGAATCTCCGTACTGGGCTACCGGCTGGTGATGCATATCGGCTTGCCCTTTGCCATCTTGTTCAGGTTCCACTCCAGCGTGTGCTGCTCCCTCATCTGGGGCAAGGCCTACACGGAGGAAGAGGAGTAGTTTGGAATGATACAGTGTGCCAGTGTGGGATGTCAGCGATGCTGTGGGATGTGGAATTTCAGCGATGCTATGGGATGTGGGATTTGAGCGATGCTATGGGATGTGGGATTTCAGCGATGCTATGGGATGTGGGATTTCAGCGATGCTATGGGATGTGGTATTTCAGCAAAGCTATACAGAATGTGAGATCTCAGCGATGCTATGGGATGTGGGATCTCAGCGATGCTGTGGGATGTAGGATTTCAGCGATGCTATGGGATGTGGGATTTCAGCGATGCTATGGGATGTAGGAGTTCAGCGATGCTGTGGGATGTGGGATTTCAGCGATGCTATGGGATGTGGTATTTGAGCGATGCTATGGAGTTGCAGTGACTACTTTATTAATAATTTCACTGGGTAAATAGAAAAGATTTATATTTTTTTACATGACTTACATATTTCAATGCCTAGCATAATTATATATTAGCTTTGTAGGTTTTTGCGATCTCAAGTTAAAAATTTGTACTCTCAAATTTTTTGTTTGGTGCGCAGCTTTACTTTCTGATTCTTTTTACCTTTTTTAAAGACATTGGATTCGTGCAACTGTTACGCACATGTTATAGGATGTAAACTACTTTTCAACATTTATTTTTAGACAATCCCTACTATACTTTCTGTGCCTTGCTGTGCTTAGGCCATTTTCAAATGGCAGTATTTGCCAACCTTTTTTAGCTCGTAGAATGCTTTATTGAGAATAATATTTTTAGCTTTCTATTATAGCATGCGCCTTTATTACATCTATTAGATTACATTTGTTTTAATTTAACCCGCCTCCCTGATCCCTCAGAGGCGTCTCTACCCGCCTCCCCTGATCCCTCAGAGGCGTCCCTACCCGCCTCTCCTGATCCCTCAGAGGCGTCCCTACCCGCCTCCGTGATCCCTCAGAGGCGTCCCTACCCGCCTCCGTGATCCCTCAGAGGCGTCCCTACCCGCCTCCCTGATCCCTCAGAGGCGTCCCTACCCGCCTCTCCTGATCCCTCAGAGGCGTCCCTACCCGCCTCCGTGATCCCTCAGAGGCGTCCCTACCCGCCTCCCCTGATCCTTCAGAGGCGTCCCTACCCGCCTCCCCTGATCCTTCAGAGGCGTCCCTACCCGCCTCCCCTGATCCTTCAGAGGCGTCCTTACCCGTGAGTATCTATTTTTAGATTCATTCAATTGCGAAATAATTGCACAAAGTGGACCAAATTTTTATTATTTTCATCGTATTTAACTTTGTTTTACCCTTTTAGCCTTATTTTTTATTGCCAAGCAGGTTTTTTCTTGTCTTGGCGTTTTGTGGCTTCGTTACTTAATTTAACGTAGCCAGTCTTTAGGCCTAAAAAAAGAGCTTTTTAGCGAATTAACTGCTTCATTTTTACTGCTAAATTGACTAAATGTTGTATTATGATTCCCGTTGAGTGGGAAAATTTTCCTTTTGTAGAAAAAATTCTACAGTTTTTTTTTCAATTGATTCCGTCAGTTTGACAATCTGTGCAAAATTTGTTTACATTAAACTATCTATTTTAGTAGATAGTAAAGAATATTGATCCGTTTGTTTATTTCACATTTTATAAACCAAAGGACACATTTATCTTTAATAAATAGCCTCTCCTGTCCTGGTTTGATATAATCCGTGTTTACCCACTTTCTCTATTATTCCAGGCTGCCAATTTTTTGGCAAACTAAATTAAAAGTACACAAAAGTTAGCCACCTTATTAATAATTTTATATATATTCTATTTACGACTATAACTAATCGTAGTTTCCTTTGCATTTGTTTTCTGTCACTAACTTTGAGTGGAATTTTAGGTAATAAGAATTTATCATCACTCTCTTCAATTCCAGATCTTCCCATCATCAATTTTCTATCTGGATCCTTTAGTGGGTCAAAAACTTACCTCACACATTGAGTGACCATCCTCACAGATCCTCACACTGAGCGGCCATCCTCACAGATCCTCACACCGAGCGGCCATCCTCACAGATCCTCACACTGAGCGGCCATCCTCACAGATCCTCACACTGAGCGGCCATCCTCACAGATCCTCACACTGAGCGGCCATCCTCACAGATCCTCACACCGAGCGGCCATCCTCACAGATCCTCACACTGAGCGGCCATCCTCACAGATCCTCACATTGAGTGGCCATCCTCACAGATCCTCACACCGAGCGGCCATCCTCACAGATCCTCACACTGAGCGGCCATCCTCACAGATCCTCACACTGAGTGGCCATCCTCACAGATCCTCATACTGAGCGGCCATCCTCACAGATCCTCACACTGAGCGGCCATCCTCACAGATCCTCACACTGAGCGGCCATCCTCACAGATCCTCACACCGAGCGGCCATCCTCACAGATCCTCATACTGAGCGGCCATCCTAACAGATCCTCACACTGAGCGCCCATCCTCACAGATCCTCACACTGAGCGGCCATCCTCACAGATCCTCACACTGAGCGGCCATCCTCACAGATCCTCACACTGAGTGGCCATCCTCACAGATCCTCACACTGAGTGGCCATCCTCACAGATCGTCATACTGAGCGGCCATCCTCACAGATCCTCACACTGAGCGGCCATCCTCACAGATCCTCACACTGAGCGGCCATCCTCACAGATCCTCACACTGAGCGCCCATCCTCACAGATCCTCACACTGAGCGGCCATCCTCACAGATCCTCACACTGAGCGCCCATCCTCACAGATCCTCACACTGAGCGGCCATCCTCACAGATCCTCACACTGAGCGCCCATCCTCACAGATCCTCACACTGAGCGGCCATCCTCACAGATCCTCACACTGAGCAGCCATCCTCACAGATCCTCACACTGAGCGGCCATCCTCACAGATCCTCACACTGAGCGGCCATCCTCACAGATCCTCACACTGAGCGGCCATCCTCACAGATCCTCACACTGAGCGCCCATCCTCACAGATCCTCACACCGAGTGGCCATCCTCACAGATCGTCATACTGAGCGGCCATCCTCACAGATCCTCACACTGAGCGGCCATCCTCACAGATCCTCACACTGAGCGGCCATCCTCACAGATCCTCACACTGAGCGGCCATCCTCACAGATCCTCACACTGAGCGGCCATCCTCACAGATCCTCACACCGAGCGGCCATCCTCACAGATCCTCACACTGAGCGGCCATCCTCACTGATCCTCACACTGAGCGGCCATCCTCACAGATCCTCACACTGAGTGGCCATCCTCACAGATCGTCATAATGAGCGGCCATCCTCACAGATCCTCACACTGAGCGGCCATCCTCACAGATCCTCACACTGAGCGGCCATCCTCACAGATCCTCACACTGAGCGGCCATCCTCACAGATCCTCACACTGAGCGGCCATCCTCACAGATCCTCACACTGAGTGGCCATCCTCACAGATCCTCATACTGAGCGGCCATCCTCACAGATCCTCACACTGAGTGGCCATCCTCACAGATACTCACACTGAGCGGCCATCCTCACAGATACTTACACTGAGCGGCCATCCTCACAGATACTCACACTGAGCGGCCATCCTCACAGATCCTCACACTGAGCGGCCATCCTCACAGATCCTCTTACTGAGTGGCCATCCTCACAGATCCTCACACTGAGTGGCCATCCTCACAGATCCTCACACCGAGCGGCCATCCTTACAGATCCTCACACTGAGCGGCCATCCTCACAGATCCTCACACTGAGCGGCCATCCTCACAGATCCTCACACTGAGCGGCCATCCTCACAGATCCTCACACCGAGCGGCCATCCTCACAGATACTCACACTGAGCGGCCATCCTCGCAGCAAGTGACACGGCTCTGATTTGCCATTGCAGACCAGCTTCGGGCAGCCAGGAATCCAAGCAATTACAAATATTTGATCCAACAAAAAGCCAAGCAAAATCTACGCCAGCCATGTCAGGCCACGGCACGGTGCTGATCCGCCTGCAGAACTTGGCCTGGAGCGCCAACGCATCCGATATTCGCCGATTCTTCAACGGCCTCGCCATCCCGGAGGGCGGAGTTCACATTGTCGGCGGCGAACGCGGCGACGCTTTCGTGACCTTCACTAGCGACGAGACGGCCCGACTGGCGCTCCTGCTAGACGGCCAGGAGTTGTGCGGCCAGGCGCTGAAGCTGTCAGTCAGCTCCAATGCGGAGATGCAGCACGTGGTGCACCAGGCCAGGCTGGCCGCCTCGGCGCCTGCCGACGAGCCGCAGCCGCCAACAACGCCGACACCGCCGTTGCTGCGGGAACAGCGACGCGATCAGCAGCACTACGACAGAGGCTATGGACGGGTGAGCTGGGCTTGCTGCCGTTTGTTTTCGAATCCCAAATCTTCATTTCGAGCTAGTGAAGCGTGTCATTACCAATGACCGAATCCCAAATGGTCATTCAGCGCTTGGAATGCACTTATCCCCACACCCAGCGACCGAATCCCAAATGGTCATTCAGCGCTAGGAATGCACTTATCCCCACACCCAGTGACCGAATCCCAAGCTAGCATGCAAAGAGCCTCCCCAACCCCAACATTCCCCAGCCGGGCCACAGAGCGCACCAACAGCAGCGCTACTACCCGGAGGCAGAGGCTGACAGATGGCACACGTCGGGCGGCAGGCTGCGACACCTTCCGCCAGACACAGCGGTGGCCGCCTACGAAGACGACGACGCAATGTCGGCCGGTGCTTACGAATTGGCAGCCGTGCCGCCGGAGAAACGACAACGTTTGGACCGAGGTGGCGACAGTCGCTATGGCGACAGCACGGAACGTGGTGAACGTGGCTGGTCGCGAAACGGCGGCAGAGGCGGCTTCGGTCAGGCCGGCTACGAGCACTTCTACGAGGAGCAGCATCAGCATCAGCATCAGCGGCGTAGCAACGGCGCCGCCTACCAGCATCGAGGCCGGGATGAGGCTGCCGAATTCGACAGAGGCTACGGCTCCTCCTCGGCCTCGGCCAGACACTGGGGATCGCATCATCATCCTCCGTCGTCTGGTGATGCTGCCGCCGACTACACCGACAACTGGGAGGAAAGCGGCGGCGGCGGCCCGGCAGCAGCTCCGAATGCCTATTCAAACATCTACGGTGGCGAGTTCGGCGACTCCTCGACAAGGCGCGGCCCGGAGCTGCAGCAGCAGCAGCCGCCTGCTGCCGCTGCTCCGGCTTATTCATCTAGTCGCGATCCTCGATTGGCCGCTCGCTACAGTCGTGAGTCGGCGAGTGAGGCTGCCGCTATTGAAGAATCAACG
Source organism: Macrostomum cliftonense (assembly GCA_950096795.1). Taxonomy (NCBI): domain Eukaryota; kingdom Metazoa; phylum Platyhelminthes; family Macrostomidae; genus Macrostomum; species Macrostomum cliftonense. The sequence continues at coordinate 124,898 of CATNEM010000239.1, read as the reverse complement.
TCGACGAGTTATTATAACGAGCAGCGAGATCCCAGATTCAAAGGCGAGCTCTACAGCGGCCGAGCTGCCGACGAGTCGGGCGAATCGCGGCAGCAGCATCAGCAGCAGGCGCCGCCGCCGATCGGATCTGCCATCAGCGACGGACGTTATCACCCGCCGAGTCGGGACCAATACGAGGCCGAGGACGAGGCAGGCTATGAATACTACAGCAGGGAGCGGCGCGGGCCGGGGCACCAGCAGAGAGGAGGGCGCGGCGGCGGCCCCTACGCCGGCTCGTATCCGCCGCGTCCGTTTGACGACTACGGCGGCGGCGGCGGCCGCGGTGGCGGTGAGGCGGAGTACGGCGACAGCGGCTGGCGCCGATCGCGTCAACACTATGAGCAGTACGAGTCGGAAGATGATGGCTCCCGTTATGACTCATTTGGCGGCGGCTACAGAGGCCCGACTGGTCAGCAGCGCGGCTGGAGAGGACGCGGCAGAGGCGGTCGCGGCGGCCCCGTCGGTCAGGCCAACGGCTATCCGCCACGTGCCGACGTCAGCGGCGGCTACCGACCCAAGCCGTGGCTGTCCGCCGGTGCAACCGGCGGTCCGCAGCTGTTGCCGCATCCGCCAATTGGCGACGACAGCGAAGTTGCCGCCGCTTTTCGTCGACTGCTTCATCCGGACAGGCCGAAATCGCTGCTCGGCCCGGCGCCCGGCGGTCCGCCGCCGCCGCCAACGTCGGGCAGGCGACCGCCGGACGCTCAAGCGGGTGGCGCCGATGCTGGCGGGATGGCGGGCGGCGAAGCTCCGTCGCGATTCATTCAACCATGGCAGCCGCCGCCGATGCCGGAGCTGCCGCAGGAGGCGCTTCCAGACTACACGAAGGGCCCACGGGACGAGCATTTCATCTCGCTGTCCGGCCTACCGCTAGACGCCGACTATTCGGACGCTTGCGCCGCCCTGCCAGGCATCCGGCTGGCACCGACTGACGTCAAATTCGAGACTGACGCTGTCGGGCGGCGGACCGGACAGGCCTTTGTGCGGCTTGTTGAACCGGCCGACGTGCTGCGGGCGCTCAGCCAGTCGGGTAATTGTCGTTTCCCTGCTGCTCATTGAAGTGCTGCCCGATTGCACAGATGGGCTGGGGGCTCCCACAGAACGATCAAAGTGGGCTTAGCAGCTCCCCTGTAGTATCCGAGTAGTTAGCAGCCCCCCTGTAGTATCCGGGTAGCTAGCAGCCCCCCTGTAGTATCCGGGTAGCTAGCAGCCCCCCTGTAGTATCCGGGTAGCTAGCAGCCCCCCTGTAGTATCCGGGTAGCTAGCAGCCCCCCTGTAGTATCCGGGTAGCTAGCAGCCCCCCTGTAGTATCCGGGTAGCTAGCAGCCCCCCTGTAGTATCCGGGTAGCTAGCAGCCCCCCTGTAGTATCCGGGTAGCTAGCAGCCCCCCTGTAGTATCCGGGTAGCTAGCAGCCCCCCTGTAGTATCCGGGTAGCTAGCAGCCCCCCTGTAGTATCCGGGTAGCTAGCAGCCCCCCTGTAGTATCCGGGTAGCTAGCAGCCCCCCTGTAGTATCCGGGTAGCTAGCAGCCCCCCCCTGTAGTATCCGGGTAGCTAGCAGCCCCCCTGTAGTATCCGGGTAGCTAGCAGCCCCCCTGTAGTATCCGGGTAGCTAGCAGCCCCCCCTGTAGTATCCGGGTAGCAACCAGAGAGCCAGAAGAGTTTCTGGTGCCACGCAATCAAGGGCCTTTAAACCCAAACTTTTTAGTTACAGACGACAACAGCAGCAAAGTCCGTGTCGGGGCCTCCTGCGAGCACGAGTTCCGCTGCGCAAACGATCCGGATTTCACCGGCGACGAAGACGAGCCGGACATTGGCGGCGACGGCGAAGATCGCGTGGAATTCCCGGCCAGACCGTCGCCCTACTATCTGGACTGCTGCCTGGAGGTGAACGGCCTGCCGCAGCCAATCGTAGCCGAGGACCTGCTGACTGTGTTCGGCGGCGATCGGTCCATAGCGGACCCGGGCGAAGACCTGCACCTGGACAGGAGCAAAGATCCCAATTCTGTTACCGCCTACCTTCGGTTCGACGGTTTCGAACGATTCGCCGAGGCGACTAGACGGGACCCGACCGAATTGTCTCCCGGCGCCTACCTGATCGCCATCTCGCGCCTGCAGTTCGCCGACTATCGGGCCGCCTCGTTGCGCTGCGAAGGCGGCGGCGTCAGCAGCGGCGGTGGCAACGGCGACGTAGATGGCGGCGGCGACGACGACGACAACGACGAAGACGAAGGAAGGCCGACGCGGGATTTCAGGCGGCCGCCAATCGGATTTCTGCAACAGCAGCAAAAGCAGCACCAGAAGCCTGCGCAATTCAAGAAGCAGAAAAAGCCCGAGAAATATTCCGCTAATAATAATACTAATAATAGTAGTAGAAGTACAGCAGCAACTGAGGAGGCCGAATGAACTGCTGGCTTCAGTGCTCGTGCGCGGCTTTTTTCTCGACTTTTAATTCAAATTGAAGCAAAAAATATTTTTTTTTGTCATTAGTTTTCGCATTGGTCATTAATAAATACAGGTAAACTGTTTCCTAGTGTGCTTACCTGTACAGGAGTATGGATGTCGTGTACGTACGTTCAATTGCATTGTTTTTTTAAGAAAACAAGCGTACGTTATCATAAATTAGAATTTAATATCAACAGCTTGCGAGTGCAATTAATTTTATCGTTGGCTGAACTGTCGGTAATTTATAGAAACTCGTACTTGTGTCTGCGACTTGAAAAATACAAAAGAAACAAACAAAAGAGAAACAATTAAATATTCAGCACAGCTCTCTAGAAAATTGTTCGGTGCATGTGTAGCTGAATCTTGCTTACGAGTATTAAAATAATATATCACCATTGCTGCTAACATTTAAAATTTCGAATTATTAAAAAGTTGGTTACGAGAAAGGGGATCATATTTGTATTATTACATACAAATGCATGTACAACGGACGTAAAACGTCCATTCGTACAAATGTTTATTTACTTTGGAACAGTCGTAAAAAAGACACAAAACTTCAAAAAAATATTTAGGTTCCCTGCAGTAAAAGCTGTAATACCGAAACCGTGCGCAGACTAATTGAAAATATAATTTTCTCTTCTGCTCTACCTGGCCCTCAAATTTCCCTTTCTGACTTTATTTGTACAGTCAAAAGTCGCGAGGTGGGTGAGGCGCATATCGATTTTCTGGTCGACCAATCAGCCCTAAAACTGCAACCTAACTTTTTCTTACCCCGGCCCAGGCAGCCAGCCCTCCCTTTCCGCTCTCCCTTACCTGGCTAGGCAAAATTGAGGTGGGTGTGGCGCTTTTTCTATTGCCTGGCCAATCAGCCCCCAAAACACCCCAACCCGACTTTCTTACCCCAGCTAGACCTCAATTTTCGCACTATATTATTTGTCTATACAAGATTAGCTCGCAGTGAGGAGGTGGGTGATGCGTTTATTGACTTAAACCCCAAATTTTTCTATCCTAGACAAACCATGTACAATTCTTTCCCTTTATGTTTATAAAACCCATCTAGACGGAGGAATAATGTACGAAGTATCAATTATAGATTGGCTAGCCTCTAAGCCGCACGTTGCCGTTGTATACCAGTACGAGTGTATTAAAATATTTTTATCCTATTGTGTTCGAAACCTTGCGTTTAATAGTAAAAACAAAATGCTTAGGCTGACAATAGCTAGCCGGCATTGTAATAAAAAATTGCTAACATCATTTTATTTTCGATCTGCAAAACATTGCTAAGCTTAAATTCACTTTATTTGTATTTTAAGTGTAAGGTGGAAATAATTAATTAACAACTTCGTGTAAATTAATTTACAGCAAGCAATACGTAATACACGTCTTAACTTGTACTTGCTCTGCGTCTTTTCTCTGCTTCATGCAAAAATTAACGAAAATGTAAAATCTGTTAAAATCAATGCTAAAAATGAACACTGTTGCGCTAACTACGTGGAAAGTCTCCCCGTATTATAGCTAATATTCTGTATTTAATATTATTAATATTTAATCAACAATTACTAAGTAACAATCTCGGCCGCCACTTAACTGCATGCCGTCTAAATGATTGAACGGTTGAGTCAGTTAATACTGAATTTTTTGGTTGCTGTTAAAACGAGTTCTCGGTTGCTTCTCTTTAAAAAATAGTTTCTTTATTTCAAAATTAGCACAGCGGTTTGTTTGCGTAAAGTCGAGGTGAAACAATTGAGTAACTTAAAATCGGACAGTGGAGCTTGATAATACGCTCGTATAATGATACATTTTGTGTAAATGTCATAAATTATAATTTTTTAAAATTTGTATTAAAAGTAAAAAAAAACTGGAAAGAAGTATCAAAAAACTTTTTTTAATTCAGTAATTTTGCAATAAACAATACTCTATTGCAAGCAGTCGTTACATGTAGCTAATAATATGGCATTCGTCTTAAAGAAAATCTAAGTTATACTCGTAGTAGAGGTACTAGCTCTTCGGTGCCCTATCCCAGGGAGGCGCAGACAGGCATTTTAAATCACTCATGTACTAAACGGAAATCTCCCAAACCAGCTAGAAAATCTCTGAAGCAAAATTATAATCTCCCGAGCACCTTAAAATCTTTCCGTGCATTTAGAAAATCTCCCAACCAGCTAGAAAGTCTTTCCGTGCAGCTAGAAAATTTTGCGAGCAGTTTGAAAATCTTCCCCCTGCATTAATTAAAGTAGAGAACCCCCAGAGCAGGCAGAAATTTTTCCCCAAACAGTTTATAGAAAATCTCCCAAAACAGTTAGAAATCCCTCAAGCAGACAGAAAAAGTTCCCCGAGCACCACAAGTAGAAAGAAAATCCCTCCAGCAGTTGGAAAATCCCCTTCGAGCAGTTCGAAAATCTCCCCAAGCAGACAGAAAATTATTTGACTCAGTTCTTTGTAACAGAAATTGAAACTAGTGAAGGTCTAGAAGAGAGTGAATAGGAGTCTGGGGACGCAGAATCTTATGTTCAGAGGCCATCCTTAAAATTGAACTCAGTACGTAGTTGTGCGCAGAAGTTACACAAAGAAGTTACACTCATATCATGCTGAAAGTAGGGATTAGTGCTGAAGGCCATCCGTGACCTTCCAATCCATTGCGGATGCCTCAATCAGGACTGTGTTAAGACGCTATCTAACACAGGATTATCAAAGTAAGAGCCTAACTCAACTTTCGCCGACATTATCAATATGCTAGAAGCGATAAACCGATCACAACTTTGGTGGCACCATTTAAGATATCAGCAGTAAAAGAACAGACCCATAAAACATTTCATTTTAACACAATTTTATTAAGACAAAGATCTTAGTAAAAAGTGAAAAGGGTAATTTCTGAATATTATATATTTAGCTAATAAAAAATCGTTACAATTACAAACTGATAACTTGATCGTTAGTTGAAACTTGGATTGAGCATTAAGTCTGATTGGGGGTTTGTTAGGCAAGGAAATAAAATAATGAATTATAATAAATGTTGATTATATGATTGATATGGAAAAGTGAATTACCGAGATGTTTCAGGACCTAAGGATCAGCTGGGAGTACAAAACTAACTGTTCTGTTTTGTCTATCAAAAAGATCTGGTTCCACATCAGTTCTTAACGATGATGAGTTTTTTTTCACTTGCCACTACCGGGCAAGTAGCGCAGGTACTGCTTGCCGGACGGCAGCTCCTTGACCTGGGTGCCAGCCGGCGGAGTCTTAATCGACGGCGGCACGATGCAATCGTCTCCTGAACGCCAGTTGACAGGCGTGGCGAATCCGTTCTTGGCGGTCAGCTGGATGCTGTCGATGGCGCGCAGAATCTCGTCAAAGTTGCGCCCGGTGGTAGCCGGATACAGGATCGACATTTTCAACTTCTTGTCCGGCCCGATGAGGAACACCGTGCGAGCCGGCAGCGGCAGGCCCTCCTTGCCAATCTCGTCGGGGTCAAGCATCTGCAGCTTGACGGCTAGTTCGCGGCTTTTGTCGGCGATGATCGGGTAGGGCAGCGGCCGGTTGCAGTCGGTGGCTCCGGCCACGTGGAGCACGTCCTTGGACCAGGCCTTCGGAGCGTGTGTTCAAGGGCGAATTCAATTAATTTTAAACAGACTGACCTTGAGAATCCCCCAACCGTTTCTATTGGCAACGCACATGGTCATAAGTCACGTGATCTACTATTGTATTGATAGCGAGCTAACCTTCGGTGTCACTTGTGACCTACATGGCCGAAATAACAAGCGACTTATGGATTCTCCCAAGGTGCAGAAAACCACTCCGCCTGAAACCATTGACCTTATTGTTGAATCTCTAATTGTTGCAATAGTATTGCTACAACATTACTACGTATTATCAGTCGCGGTAACAAGTCCAAACTTCAAAGGGTGAGGCTTGAGTTATTATCAATCTATCGATAATAGATTTAGGCTGGGTTGTGTGGAGGCGTGGAGCTTTAAAAAAGAGTTAGTGGAGATAAAACGATAGGCCCGATAAGTAAAGACAACAAGAATTGTTAAGTAAAATTCCAAGATTTTTCTCGGTCAATGACCAGACAAGTAAGTCAGAGGTCAGTTCTCATTGATTACACTTGACACTAAAAGCAGGTATTGCTTGTCATTTTAAATAGATTAGTAGAGCTAGCTCATGCTAATTGCTGGTGACTAGGGATGCCAAAAACCGTGCATTTTTGGAAACCGGTAAACCGGTTTAAAAACCGTGTTTTTTTCAAAAACCGGTTTGTAAAACCGGTTTGCGCATAAATTTCTTAAAACGAAATTAATCAACTATCAAGTGTAGACATATTGGCAAAAGTAAGTGTTAAAAATTGCTGAAGTCAAAATTTGTTTTTTTCAGGTACTTCGTGAACGTCGTGAATTGAATTCAGGCAGTGATGTGAAATTTTTTCCATGTCTATGGTGCTACTCCTAGTCCTAGACTCCAAGCACAATACGATAAAAAACGATATCTTGCTAAAGATATTATGAAGAAATGAAAGTTTCACTCTTTCAATGTAAATCTGCATGCTACATGTGAAAGAAAACTTGAAAGTATTACTATTAGTTAACTAACAGAGTCAGGCTGAGCCACATCAGATTCAGAACATGTCCATTGTCCATTGTCTTACTGAGTGTTGGACCGTAAATTAATTAAGTAAATTAATATGGTAATAATTAATTTCTATATTTTCCACTTAAAGTATCATTTTTAAGTAAATTGTAGAACAGAAAGATGACATAAAATTCTCCATCAAACATAAATGAAATTGACAAATGTAACTAAACTTTACTAGCATTACTATTTACTATTGCTAACTGCTTGCTGCTGGTACTACTACTACATAATTTACTACGTAAATGTCTTGGTGTTCCAAGTTTACTTTATCATTGCCCTTATGAAATAAGGGCCTATATTAGATAGCTATTGCCTAGTAGACACTACACTACACTAGCTAGCTAGACTCATTGCCAGGGCCCAGGGGTGAGTTGAAGGGCAGAGCATAACGCACGTCGCACTATTGAGTTTGAAAAAGCTTCGAAGTTTCTAAGAAATGCGAAATTAAATGCTCGAAAAATGAAATGGGAAGTGACCGTAAGTTCGTAACTTCCGTATTCGTAAATCGTAAATCACAAGTGACTGAAAATCGATCATATTCGTAAATCGTAAATGAATAAATATCAGAATAAAACCTTCAAAAAACCGTCGAAAACCGCCCCAAAAAACCGGTTTATTTTAAACCGGTTTTCCAGGCTAAAACCGGTAAAATCAGCAAACCGGTAAACCGGAATTGGCATCCCTACTGGTGACGAACGAAGTCCATAAAAAGTAATAAACTAAAAATATTAAATAAAGTACAACATGACTGCATAATACCTGCATAGGCATAGCACATCTAACAACATTAATAAATACCTTGTGCTCTTCAACAGAATCTAGCGAGATAGCGATCAATTTGACGCCGCGCTTGTCAAACTCCGGCTTAAGATTGACAACTCGGGCTAGCTCGGTAGTGCAGACAGGCGTGAAATCGGCCGGATGCGAGAATAGAATGGCCCAGGAGTCGCCAATCCATTGGTGAAAGTTGATCCGACCCTCGGTTGTGTCCGCATCAAAATTAGGAAACACTTCTCCAAGGCGTGCCATATTATTGCTTTAAGTTTTATTTCCTGCTTTCGAAAAGGTTTGGCTGAGTCGTGTTGAGAAAAAATGTTTTTGTTCCGAAACAAGAAGCTACGCCACGACACTAGTATTTAAAAAGCAAGACTGTGGGGGTGAGAAGGGGTGGAGGTTTTGGTCTCGTTTTGAGAGGGACTTGCAAAGACACGTGCCTGCGGGTTAGGCAGAAAATCTCTACCCCGAGGGTTTCACTCCGTGGATGCGTACATGCATGGATGTACGCTAAATGTACGCAAATTTACTAGGCCCTGAATACTACTTGGCTGACTTATCACACAGTCCAGTAGATTGCGTGATACTAGGACGTTTTAGCCTACTACTGAAACTAAAGATAGCAGAATTTTAAAGGCATTGATTGATAAATGGTACGAACGTAAATTGCATCTTTTCGCAAGAAAGCTTTTTATTGGCTACAACTTTGGTCATTAAGGGGCGATGGCAGTACTCGTATAAATTAGAAATAGCTAAGTGCATAAAAAAATTCTCAATTTTTTGGCGAAGCAGTCAAGCAGAAGCCAGTTATAAAGCATGGGGCTTAGGCCAGTGAAGCTAAATTGAGGTAGCAAAAATAACGAAACCATATTTTAATTAGTAGGTCTTAAATATGATGCTAAAATTTTTAGAAGTAGTTTTTTGACAACCCGCTTTTTGTAGGGCTTTATGATGAAGAATTTCGGGCCAATGTCGAATCAATTAAGCAATTAAGCAAATTTTAAACATAAAACCCATTTTCTGTTTAAATGCAAATGGAACTTACGCTCGTATATGCAGAGCCTAGGGAGAGATTTTTACGCGAACCGCCAATATCCCTAATTTCGATTCCCAAACAGGAGGATAATGTTTTTTATTCTGACACAATAAAATTCAAGAGTAACAGAGAAACTCGTAGAATACACTGTAAAGATTTCTAGCTACGTAATGTAAGTGCTCAGCAATGCTCTGATCTTTTGTATCTGCAAATATACGAGCGTATGCCATATGCGCAAGACGCGATGAATTGACCCCTTGTTAATTCCACCTTAAGTGTTGCATCTTTTTTAATCTTCCCTGCCGACAAAATTTATTTCGTTCATTTATTTTTGCGTTAACTTTCTATAGTATAATATAATTCTTTAATATAATTCATGTAGTTTTTTAATGCTATTTTTAATTTCGTGAAATAATGTAAACGTGCAAATATCAGCACCAAGGACTACTAGAAGTCACTTTTGTTAGAAGTGTAGTATGTTTCTTTTACATTTTAAGCAAGCACATGTAGCACTACTTTCATCTCATACTAGTAGTATAGTAAGAACCTATTTTGCAAAGTTGTAAATGATGCATGGACTCTTCAAGTTCGAAGCAACCAATCAAAAGCCAGCAAAGTCAGCTGACTTGCTTACATAGTAAACCAATCAATCAAAAGTCAGCTGATATCTATTTTTAGTAACCAATCGATTTTAAAGTCACGTGCCTGACCTAAAACTGTCAAACCAAACCCCAAATGCGATTCATCATGTACCCAGAACCAGCAAATGCACTCATCAATCAATTTTGCTTACACTAGACTAGTTGTGCAAAACCCTACCCTGTCAAGCTTGTCAAAAACCAGAAGCTGAACTTTTGAAATTTAAAAATATGACCTTGAATGACCTCACCTGGCTTCGAATAAGGTATAAATACACGAGACCTGAACCGGTCCAAAATCAGAAGGCCTCGGAGCCACTAAAACTCTTCTACACTCTAAGAAGAGGAAAAGGACCTACCATCAAGAAGTCTCCAAGGACGAATTGAGAAGCCTGCGGTAAGCCTCCTTGACTCAGTTATTTATTGCGTGTAGGTCCGCAAGTTTATTTGAGTCGACCCACTAGAGGTCAGTTGAGTCGTTGATAGTCCAACAGGACTACTCCCTTGGAGCAGTTATCCCGGCGCAGTTTAATCTCGTCGGAAGACCTTCACTAGAAGACAGATACCTAGTGTTAGGTTACCTGATTGGGTCCGGCAACTAAGTCCGTCCCCAACCAGAAGAGAAAGAACCGTAAACCCGCAGCAGTTAGCCGCTAGCGAGACAATAGTAGCTATTGACGTGATCTCTGATCCTATTGGTCCAAACTACAGATACCGGCCGGAAGTGAATTAAAAGAAGACCGCGGCAACAAAGGATCAACAAGCGAATTTAAGGACTCCGGAGCTCAGCGTTTAAGGTAAGCACACACTTGAGTATAACTTACTGGGTTGCCCAGCTTGTAATGCTTTGTTACAAGGTAAATAAGCGTATGTTTAAATTACAATTCTTTTGAAAATTGTTGCAACCAGCTTGTGGTTATTTTACAAATTTGGTCTGTCTGCTTGTTAAGGAGATGAATTTATGTATTATAGATAGACGGGGTGCTTTCACAGGCTAGAAATTTCACAACTTAGAAAATTTTAGCACGCTCTTTCACCAGCTAGAAATTTCTAGTTTGTGAAATTTCTAGCTTGTAAAGCGACACATAGATAGACGCGCATCATTTGTTTACGTTTGCGCGACAAAAAAGTCTTGAAAACCAAGGAAAAATTCCAAACTAAAACAAAATTTCAAGTTTCAAACCTTATAAATTAAAAGCTAAAACATCTAAAAAAAATCTTGCGAAAAAATTCACTGCCAGCAAAAAAAACTCGCGAATATATTTTCTCATTGAGAATACTGTTGAAGAAAATCTCAAAATTTTGTTCTTTTAAAACCAAGAAAAGCTTTCACTTCACTTCGCATGAGGAAAGGCGGCCAAACTATAAGCATTCATACGGCCAAATTTTCTCTTAGTAAAAAGTACGTTTTGATTTCTGTTCGTGGAAAGTACGTTTTTATAAACAAGTATCAATGCATGTGGCTTAAAAGTATTCGTCCTTTTTAAGCCAAAATTGTGAATTAGTTAGATAGGGTTTTTGCCAGAATTGCAAAATTTGGGGTCGATGAGATTTTACCGCAGGAGCTTTTCCCGCCGAGCTTCTCCCGCAGCGAGATTTTCTTGCAAGAAGTTTTCCGCCGAGTTTTTTTTACGCGCAGTGAGATTTTCTTTGTTGTTTAGTTCAACATAAAAGCAATTAACCAATCGAGAGACGCGTAACATACATAAATAGAAATAAGAAGAGGCCGGCTTACTTCCCGAGGAGTGACATTAAACCAATTAACTACCAATTAACAATTAACGCGGCAAAACCAAGGACAACTTAAGAACCAAAAAACAAAGAAAATCTCACTGCGGGTAAAAAAAACTCGGCGGAAAACTTCCTGTGGGAAAACTTCTTGCAAGAAAATCTCGCTGCGGGAGAAGCTCGGCGGGGGAAAGCTCGGCGGGAAAACTTCCTGCGGTAAAATCTCGTGCTCCCAAAATTTGCGTCGATAGTAAATTTTATTTAAGAATTAATTTGTTTGAAATTTACAATATGACGTTAATTACTTTTAAAACAATATGTGTTTTACAAGTTGAAATGGTAGGGTAGGCAAATGGTAGGTACCAACGAAGAGAGCACGTTTGCCAGCCGTTGTATGCCGGCGGAGGTTAATCGCCGGATTTACATACTGTACCTTATTGGGAACTTGAAAGTTAGTATACTTATACTTATAGTGCAATAGGTCACGATCAATCCATATTGGTAGTGACATGTTGGTTTTCTTTATTCTGACATGGTTTTATAATTATGGCTTTACATAGATACGAGCTACATATATAAACGTTAATTGTGTACAAGAAAATCTGGGAGCTTATAGGTAGTTGTTCCTTAATCTTAGTAGTGCGTTAGCACGCAATTAGCGTGCGCGTCCAATTCTGCGTTGCGTTCATTTCGTACGTATGCAGCATTAATTTGCAATCATCAGTGCGAGCGCCCCTGCCACGCTTTATCGTATGATCGGCCTTCAGTGATGGACAGAAAATATTTTAATTATCGCTTCATCGGTTCAATTCTTTCACCTCGGGTTGCTGATCAACTCTGATTGCTTATTAATTATTTTTTACGTGTATATGTACCCAGTGTTAATTATCCACTTTTTTAATCAATTGGTTAACTAAAAAATAATACTAAATTCTATTTATACGGATTATTCTGAGTACTGCAGTACCTAATGCCCTTTCGGCGTTATTTTTCCCTATATTTCTTTAGAATTCGCTTATTCGCGTCAAACGTCCTGTGGGCAAATTTTGGCTGGTAAACATCTGCGGGAAAATGTTCAGCGGGCAAACGTCCCCCAGGCAAACTGGGGTATCCCACTGCTGCAGTGCATAGAGCCGACTTGATTATAGTGAGTGGGTCTAAGATTAGAATCTCGGTCAAAACAGGTTGCGAAGCCTCTTGCTAAAATTTATTCGTCAGTAGGATATTTGTGCAACAAAATTTCCGTCGAAGTGACTCCCGAGGCGTAGTTCGACTTGGACCCGACGTCAGCGTACTTGTTCGGCAAGTCCTTGTTTTAGGATTTGAGAATCGGGCTCAAGCTAAAATTTGAGAGGGCAATTATGCAGTGAAGAGCAAGATCAAAATGCCTCCTTTTTTCGTCAGCATCATTTGGTATGGCTCATTCCAGCATCTCAAAATCGATTCCAGACTGCTACGTTTATGTTTCACGACTGAAGATGTCAGAATATTTTTGATATTTCTAGCTTATAAAAAGTCCACTACTTTGAAAATTTCGACGATATGAAATTTTGACGCGGTGATTTTGGCACGTAATATTGCGAACACGAAATGTCATATCGTCAAAACATTTCAGCATTCATTATGACATTACAAAATACAAATACAGTACAAAATAATAAATGGCTTTGCTTTGAATACTTTGAATACTTTGAATTGAACTTCTATCATTATGTCTGGCTTTTTCCGGACTCCCCGCGGATTTGCCTTGGGCTTGCCGTGGCTTTATTTGGGACTCGCCACGGAATAGCCAAGGGCTTGCCGCGGCTTAGCCCCTGGGCGTGTCGTGCTGAGCTCTGCTCTATTGTTCTTGGCCAGTTCTCTACGTGACTGGTTGTGTGTCCGCCCTCATTAGTCTCTTGAAATACAATGGTTATTTTACTTAACTCTCCATGCCCTTTCTGTCTGTCCTTTTCTCTATCACTCTGCCGTCCATGTATCTTAGCGTGGTAGCAGTTCATAGACAAGAAACTGAAGGTCTCTTTTAATTGCACATTTATGTTGCTCTTTTCAGCAATTATGTGCGTTCAAAATATTGGGCATTGGCGTGTGTGCGAGTAAAATTCATACTAAGCGCTCTCTCACACTTCGTACAGTGTTAAGGCAAGTTCCGATTCTGATAAACGACATATAAATGGTATACATAAATTCATTCAGCCAGTGCAAGAGCGGCTTTTAAACATCGTAAACTAGCACAAAAATCACCTGCAATCCTGATCGGTAAGTTTTATTCTCGACGTGTCTTTCTGGCTGTTTTCAGCCACAAGAAGTGCAGAAACAAATCCCCCCTATTGGGATTTGAATTTTTAAACCTGGGTTGTCAGTATTCTAGGGCCGGGTTAACCCAGTTAACTAGAGCTAAACAGTCCAAGGTAACTAATCAGTCAAAAGCCGAGCTTATTATTTCTTTTCGCGCTTTGCCAAGTGCCTGATACAAGTATGGACCACCTAATTAGACACCCCGAAGTAGGGTGACCCGGCGGTGACCCGGCGGTCTAGCGCGTCTGCCTTTTGTACCACTGGTTGCAGGTTCGACTCGCAACGTAGGCTTTTTATTTTCCCTAGCGCGGTTTCGCGTGCAGGGTCACATTAATTTGGGGCCTTGTGCACGAATTGGTTGAGCTATGGGCCAGTTGTGCAATTTACGCCCATGAGGGCAACCCCCCCCCCCCCCCAGGCATAAAGAGCGTACATTCCTGGATAACCGCTTGTACACCCTATGTGAGTGCGTGACTGGGTGCTATACCTTTGCGCACTGTGTGTGTATGCCTGCATACCGTATTTTGTGTGACTGAACGCGCTTCCAGCGCAATGGAACAGCCATGCCCCGTTGCTGGTTGCGGCACAATGTCGCTTTAAGCGTCAAGGTGCCTGCAGGCCTGCAACCCTTCTTCAGATTATTATTAGTAAGCACCCCTGAGGCATTGATGCTTTGATGACTACGAGTATATTCGAGCCAAAAAATATACCGCTACTTATTTAACTTAACTTATCAGTTCGACAATACGAGGGTCACTCAGAAAGTCTTTAGCCTGCGTATGATCCACAAGATGCAGAAGCATGAAATTTGTCTATGGTAAAGACCACCTTTTAAAAGTCTTATAGCTAAATTTTCAAACAGAAGCAGTTACTTTTGAGTCCACTGCAGTGAGCCAAAGTCAGTTCACCCCTTGCACCGTTCAATTGCACAATGAAGCTGGAAAATCGTGACTTCAGAGCTATGATGTACTTGCATTTCAAGCAAGGCAAGTCGCCGGCCGATTCATTTCAAACTTTACAAGACGTTTTTGCTCATCTGTGTCCTTCATACGCAACTGTCAAAAACTGGTTCGCTGAGTTTCGCCGAGGTCGAGAAAGCCTCGAAGATGAGCATTGATCAGGGAGACCCTGCGACGCAGTGACCCCAGAAAATATCTGCGCTGTGTCCAGCATGATTGACGCTGACCGGCGAGTGACCTACCAGCAGATCCAGCAGGAGATGGGCATTGGATCGGGGAGTGTGCACACCATTCTGCACGAACACCTTGGAGTGCAGAAGCTGGCTTCCCGGTGGATCCCCCATCAGCTGTCGGACGAGCAGAAGGACACCCGGGTGGCTTGGTGCCGATTTATGTTGCAGAAATTCGAATCTGGGACCAGCCAGCGTATCTGGGACATCCTCACGGGAGATGAGACCTGGATTTATCAATACGACCCCGAAAACAAGCGCCAGTCATCCATGTGGACCTTCGGAGACGAGGACAGCCCAACCAAGTTTCGACGCAGCCGAAGTGTTGGCAAGCAGATGGTGGCCTGCTTCTTTATGCGCACTGGACATGTGGCTTCCGTTTCACTAGAAGATCGCCGGACAGTCACCGCTGACTGGTACACAATGGTTTGCCTACCCAAAGTTTTTTCTGCTGTGAGCCAGAGGCGCCCAAGGTGCGGAATGCGTGGGGTGCTTCTGCACCACGACAATGCCAGTGCGCACACGGCAGCTCAAACTCTTGAGTTTCTGGCCGACTGTGGTGTCCAGCTAATGACTCACCCTGCGTACAGTCCAGACCTGGCACCGTGCGACTTTTTTCTATTCCCAGTGCAAGGAGATATTAAAGGGCCAGATTTTTTCTTCACCGGAAGACGCTGTGAATGAGTTCAAAGATGTCGTCGGGGAACTCCGGGATGAGGATTGGCGGCAGTGCTTCAACAGCTGGTTCCACAGGATGCAAGCCTATATCAATGCTGGGGGAGAGTACTTTGAGCAATTGTAATGGTTTTTTAGTTCACATGTTGTTGTTTTCTTGTTCAGGCTAAAGACTTTCTGAGTGACCCTCGTACGAAATCAAGTAAGCTACATCAAGCCGGAGGCCTGATTTGGCTCTGCACTTTGAAGGAAAATTGTCACACGCTCATCTGAACTTTTGTCTACTCGTGACGAGTGCTAAACTGATATGATAATTTAAATCTGTGAGTAATCATTTTTGTTTCTTTTCCAAGTGTAGCATCCGTTTAATTTCTTGGGGACGCACTTTTTCGCTCGCGTCGCATTCACTTTTTTCGGCCACACTCTTTTTCTCTACTGATGGGCAGTAGTGTGACGCTTAGCCCCGGTCCGTTTTCATTTTCATACAGACCAGTAAAGGTCTCTAGGTCCTTCATGTCTAGAGTCATAAATCACTGTTCCCAGACAGCCTGACCCCTATTTTTGACAGCTTTTAGGCGCCAGGTGGTGTCTGCGGGACACGTGACTGTGGCGAATTCTTTTGTTCTCTTTTGACAGCTAGACATCCTTCCCCCCTAATTCTATTGTTCTCTTTTTGGTTTTTTCGATACTTTTTGACAGCTAGACTTCTGACCCCTACAAGTGCTTTGGGATTTAGGATTAGGACTTTCTCTTCAATCTCTTCAACCTCTACGCGTTAAAAGGATTAATCTGTATATTTTTGCGTCTCTGTAGGATAATCTGCTGCGAAAACCCATAAATCATTTTGCTCGTAAATTGTTATTTTTTGGCGCCATCTGTCGTGTGATTTATGATCCCCGGAGACTGGGTTAGGATCCCCTGATCGGGTAGGGTCACGTGATCAGACCATCAGCCTATCAGAAAATTACACGACCGTTATAACAAACGGTGCCTGACCAATTGGAAAAATCGGTGATCAGTTTAACAAATCGGCGCCGAGCGCGCCTATTTAAAGCGCCGCCGAGCGCGCTCGAAGAATCAGACGTTCTGACAGGTTCGTTCTGGCAAGTCGGTGTCACGTTCTAGCTTCATAGCGCTCTGACAACCCGTTCAGACGGCCCCTTAGTTCATCAAGCTTAACAGCTTCCCTTTAGTCAACGAGTCCCCCTAAAGTTATCAGCGATCAACAACATCGATCAACTTCATCACGGTTAACATCAGCCGTTGTTATCAGCACAGCTAGAGAACAGCTGCATCTGTCCAATTGTCGAGATTAGGCGAGAGCGACACGTACTAACGGTCGAGTTCGAGATCTACCTCGGTCACTGTGGAGTACGAGACGGTCTAAAGTGTAGTAATCTGATTGGTCTGGTGAGAGGTCACTTGATCTTGCCTAGTCGGGTGTATTCTAGATCGGTCCCCTTTCTTGGCAGCTTAATAGGAATTGGCGCATTTTTCTCATTGCTTATTTTGTGCTGATTTAGGGCAGTAAATATTAAGTAGTCATAATATATCGCTAAAGTAACTCATTGCTCTGATCATCATAGGCATTGAAAGTGATTAGGTGTGAAAGCTAAATAATTCAGTTTTTATACTCTTTTTGACTCTTTATTTACTCGCCATGCTGGCTCAGATGAGCAGCTAAATTAGTTGGCGCCGGTCATGGTGGACCAAAGGCGGATCAGTCATGCAGTCAGTCAGTCAGTGATTCATGCAATCAGAGTCCAGATTGAGGACTCAGCTGCGGCTGTACTTTAGTGCAGTTCGAGGCGGCGCGGCAGCCAAATTATTAATGTAACTTAATGTAATCTTTAGAATAGTTAGGGCGCGCTTTCGGAAGAGTCTAATTAGTTCATTTCATCGCTTTGCGGCAGTTAGTTGAAGCATCGAGGCTAAAAGCTGGGATATTCCCTATCCACTCCTCTTAGTAATATAATAGTGCATTTCCGAGTCCACATAATCCGATCCATGCAAGAACCCCCTGCAAAAGTCCTCTCTGAGCCTGCCTTGGTCATGCGATCTAGTCCCTTCAGTGTCCCTTAGTCGGCTATGACTTCGAGATAGACAGCTAAAAGACACTAGTTGTAGGTGGAAATCAAGCCTCAATTAGTCGGGAACTTGGTTTCGATAGGCTGTCTGGTGATGCAGTCCACACAAGTTGGTGGCGGCGGGGCTGTCAGCTTCCCTCTGGGGCTGGCGGCTCTCTACCTTTCTTTATCTCCGTGTCTGTCTCTCGCTGTCTTCTCCTAGCATAGGACCTAGCCGCTCGCCACATCTATCATGCTACCCTTGGGGCTGACCTCGAGATCGGGAATGGGAGGCCAGAGTTGTCGATATAGGCAATAAGATCGGCGCTCTGAGGCTGCGTCGGTAAAACGACAAGGCCGAGACCCAACAAATTATTATATTCAAAATAGTCTGCCCCTTTTTTACGATTGCATGTAGCATTTTTTGGGCAATTCAATGGCTAAATCTGCGATTCGTCTCGCAGCTAAGTCAAACTATTCTACCCCGCTCCAATTAATGTTCTCCTTTCTATTATCCTAATCTTGTGTTTAAAATTTCAACTTTTTTCTGCTATTTCCAATATAATTTTCCGGATTTTATAAACCCTTTTAAGTTTTAACTTTCTGTTGATATCAGCTTCTTCCTTTTTGTGCTCAATCTTTGAACAAGTGATCAACCCAATTATTATATTGATTACAAACCCTGACGATCGCATCAATTCACTTTTATCTCACCAACTCAGTAGTCACTTATTATTCTCTCACGACGTCATGGACCGGTTTTTTTTAATATAGCCCGTTTACACAGTTGTTTTATCGTTGAAATCTTAGAGTTTTGGGATTTGGAGCTTCTTAGTCTTTACCTTGTCGACATACAATGCGTAGTTTTGCTTAAGTGGCATTAAACTTGAACTTTGAGCCTCATTCTCCGGGTCGACTCTATTGGAGTGCCAGACCTCTGTGGTCTACATCCTATCTAGGCCTCAATGCATTAAAACATCGGCCTTGGGGCCTTGCATGGAATCCGCATCAAAATCGGCTTACGGCCTCGACCCCAAATCTCCTGTTGAAGTCGCAAGCGCGCTGTGCTGGTTCTCAGCACCCTCCTCTACAGCCGCCGTCTCTGATCCCTGCCTCGTTCTCTCCCTCTTTGCCAGCTGTCGTTAAGTACCGCATTACTTTGACTGTCTTTCTCCTGTTTCAGATCGTGAGCATTTGCTTATTTGGTCTAGGGCACAGTACTTTAAGTCATTTGTCTTATTTATTTATACGAGCGTATAGGTGCTCTGAGTTCACTGCTCGTATAATCTCCTTTGATCATCAAATTCGTCAGTCTTCCCGTTAGCTTCTTTGTAATGAACTCTTCGAATGTGAATCATTCTATTACAGGCATATCTACAGCACTAATCCGTTATGGAGGATTTTTTTAAGTTTCTTGCCTCTATGCCAACTGGAGGCTCTGGGCCGTCTGTAAGCTTTGAAGATGAGGGACGAAAAATGCTGAAACAGTTCGAAAAAATGAGCACAAAAATGGAAGAAAAAATGGAGCGAATGAAGAAAAGCATGCAAAAGTCAATAGATCTGCCAATAGACGTGAAGAAGTTACTAACGGCGGCCAGAATTGGAAACCATTCGAAATGTTCAAGGATCTTAGCGATGGGAATTGACGTTAACAGCAGAGGAGCCTTTGATGAGACAGCACTTTGTGGTGCAGCCGCTGGTGGACACGTTGACCTGCTAAATTTACTAGCTTCAAAGTACAACGCAGATGTAAATACTGCGGACGAAGACGGAGATACTCCATTGATTTATGCTGTCATAGCCGACGAACTAGCTTTTATTAAGGCCTTTTTAAGCCTCTGCGGAGAGAGAGTTCAAATCAACGCAAAGAATAAGGCTGGAAAGACGGGCATTGAAATTGCTTTTAGAGCAGGAAATGAAAAGATCGTTAAATATCTTTCCAAAATGAACGCAATATTTGAATGTAAAGAGAAGCACAAGAAAGTGTTATTTAAGTACGCGAGAGAAGGGAAGTCCTATTTTATACAGTTCTGGTTCGACAAGCATCCTGAGCCAAAGACAGTAATAAACATGACTTGGAGGTCACGTACACTAGCTCTAACTGCCGCTCTCAATGGTAATCTGGAGGTTATAAAAGTTCTCGACAAAAACGGTGCCAACTTGGACATCCCTGACGAGGATGGGGACACACCTATGTTTTGCGCTGCACAGAATGGATTCGACCAAGTTATTAAATTTCTCGTCAGCAAAGGTTGCGACTTAAATCACAGAAACAAAGCTGGAAGGACGCCCATTTCTTCAGCATTAAGAAGTGGCAACTTCGAAATAGTTCGCTATTTGTACAATAAAGGAGCAAACCTAACTATTGCTGATAAGGAAAATAGCTCTCTACTGTTGCTATCAGTTGCTTCTGGATTAACGCAATCTTTTAAATTCATTTGTGAGCATCTCCCTAAAGACTGCCTTCAGTTTAACGAGGTCACCATAGATGGTGAGACGTGTCTGCTAGCAGCGTCGCAGACGAGCAACGTCGAAATATTCAATGCAGTAATCGATAAAACCGGTAATCTAGATCACAGAAACAAGCTTGGTGTTTCTGCAGCCTTGCGAGCAGCCTACAACAGCCAGATAAAGATGGTTGAGTTACTGAAAGATCGTGGCGCCAACCTAGATTTGCCAAATTATGGCAACGAAACCACTATTCTTTGTGCTACTCAGAAAAACAACTTGCCTCTACTGCAGCTGTTACTTAATACACACAATTGCAATGTCTCGATTCAAGACTTCAATGGACATACACTTGTGTATTACGCAGTGAAAAATAAAAACATGGAAATGCTTAACCTACTCATAAAATCAGGAGCCCCTGTGGATAAAGCTGATGTCAGCGGTAACACTCCTTTCATGGTTGCAGTGAATGAAGACTGTGTGGACGCAGTGAAGCAATTATTCGAGACCGGGCGAATTGATGTAAATTGGAGAAATACTAAGGGACACACTGCAGTTCTAATAGCCGTTAATAACGAATCAGAAAAAATGCTAAAATATCTAACTGACTTGAATTGCGAAACGGACGTAAGCGACAGATCTGGTGATACACCCCTTCTGCTGGCAATCAAGAAAAAGCTTTACAGGCTGGCAAAACTTCTTGCTACAAAAGCCGGAAAAGAGTGCGATCCGAATGCAGCGGATAAAAAGGGCACATCTTGTCTGCACGCAGCAGCTTTGACTGATAGTCCTGCTTTCGTGACACTTTTATGTGGCGTTGGAGCAAATCTAGAGAAAGTAGATAATCAAGGACGAACACCGTTTGCTAATTCAGCCTCAAGGGATTCAGCTTTTTTAAGCATTCTGTCGGCGAAAGGTTCCGACGTCAACAGGCGCAATGCAAAAGGTCAAAATGCAGCGCACTTAAGTGTATTGAACAAGGAGAGTAATCTAGTAGTTCTAGAAGCTCTGGGTTGCTGTATTGATGCTGAAGATTTTGAAGGAAACACTCCGATACATCTTGCTGCCGCAAATGGACAGGATTCGATGTTGGATTTCCTAATTGAGCGTGGGGTTTCATTTGATTTGCCTAACCGAGAAGGCAATACACCAGTACACTTAGCCTGCAAAAAAGGATCATTCAAAGCACTAAGTTGTCTTCTTGAGCACAAAGCCAAATTAAAAGGGAGGAATAATCGGAAACAAACTGAACTAATGCTCGCCTGTAAGTCCGGCAAAGAAAAATTAATTAATCTTTTGCTGCCGTACTATACAAGAGAGGACATTAATATGCAAGATTCGAAAGGTAAAACAGCGCTGCATTACGCTGTAAAATCTAAGCACAAAGGAGTTTTTAAGCGTTTGATTGAAGCTGGGGCAGAGGTAAACATTCCTAACAACGATTCTTTTACACCAGTATTGCTTGCGGCTCAAATGAGACAGTGGAGTGTAGTCGGCTGTGCTCTTGATGGAGCAGGCCCCAATAGAGTATTTTTGAGCAAATTAAAGAATGGCGCTACTGTTGCTCATTTTGCCTCAGGGGCTGATATTGAAACATTGCAAAAGCTCAAAGAGAACTCAGTATCCCTAACTGAACTGACTGGCGACGGCGACTCGTGCCTAACTTTAGCAGCCTCGAAAGGCTCAATTGAAGCCTGCGACTTTCTCCTTTCTGAAGGAAATTTGATCAACCACTGCAATAATAAAGGAGAAAGCGCTGTTTGCAAAGCTGCTCAACAAAATCATTCCGAGCTATTTTTTTATCTGGCAAATCAGCCTGAATGCGATTTCCTTCGAAAGGATGGACAGGGCAACAGTAGCCTTTACTACTTCCTGGAAGGGTCCGAAACCCTTGACCATTCTGCCATATCAGAACTCCTTTCAGCAGTCGATGAGCAGGAGCTTTTGGATCTCAATTCACAAGGACTCGGAATCTGCCATATAGCTGCCAAAAAAGACAATGCCAAGCTCCTACGCAGCCTGCAAGACCGAGAATTTGATTTGAAAAGAGCAACAAGGAGTGGAGAAACGTGCATCACACTGGCAGCAAGAGCCAGTGGCTCAAAGGCACTTAAGTTTCTTCTAGAGAATTCAAGGACCCAAGAAGTCAGTCACGGTGAGACTTCAGAGCTCGACGCACAGAATATTCTGAATAGAAAGAAAGAACTGCTCAAGGCTTTTCATATTCTTGCCGAATTGGGCAAGACTGATTTAATGGACGAGTTGCTCAGCATAGGTATTGATGTCAACGATGTTGATGAGGAAGGCAACTCGGCTTTAATGATTGCTTGTCAGCATAAGCAGGAGGACTTTGCTACAAGTCTGCTTTCTAAAGAAGTAGAGCCGCCAGTTGATGTCGACAAAGTAAATCAAAAGACGCTCGCAGCAATTCATTATGCTAGCAGGAATCAGCTTGCCGATTGTGTTAAACAACTTATTCGACGTGGAGCCAGAACAGACATTGTAACTTCAGAAGGTTACACTTGCTTACACGAGACTGCTAGGGGTCCTGACTCGACTGATGTCGCCGAACTTCTAATTGATTCGGGCTGTGATATTGACGTAAAAACTTATGACGGCGAGACAAGTCTGTTATTGGCATTGAAAAATGGAAGTTGGCGCTTGACTAAACTTTTGATCCGCCGAGGTGCAACAGTCGATGTAGCCAAAATTCCTCTTTGCCAAGTGGTCAAAAAGTTTTTGTCCAGGGGCCGACGAGACGTAATAAATTGGTTGCTCGAACTCGAGCCAAGAGTCGACGTGAACAAACAAGATGCCGACAGTCGTCACGTCCTATTCGACGTTATTGATCACGGAGCTGAAGAAATTCTGAGGCTTTTTATTTCAAAAGGAGCCAATATTGAATGCGAAGACAACCGGGGCGTCACGCCATTTTTGCATGCGCTGATTATTGGGAGAGAGGATTTGGCCAAAGTTCTTATTGAACATGGATGCGATACAAAGAAGCGAGCATCGAATGGATTCGATTGTGCGATGATCGCCGTCTCTTCCAGGCGTTTGCACACTCTTAAGTGGCTATTCGCAAATATTCCAGAACTAAAAGATCGCGAGCAAGCAGAAATACGAGGGAAAACTGCACTCCATCTTTGCTGTGAAATTGGACATCCACAAATGTTTAAATTGCTAATTGAAAAAGGCTATGATCTGACGAAAAAATGTGACATCGGGTGGACTCCGCTGGATTATGCTGTCGCTAAAGGACACCTGGTGATTATGAAGGCGATCGAGATCGATATTTTCCATCCACTCACTGACTGGTACACGAATCCGAACTCAACTTCTGATTCACAATCACCTCCTATCGAGGCGTCTGCCAATGGCTATCAAAGTGTTTTTCAATACCTTTACTTAAGAGGAACAAACATGGAAAAACTAGGCTTTGTCATTCCAGAAGCATGCCTGAATGGGCATCAGCATATCGTTAAATATTTTGCTTCAATGGGCATCGAAATGGCCAAATGCAAAGATCACGAGAAAGGAAAGTATGCTCTTCAATGGGCTATACACTCCGGCAACTTACACTTGATTAAATTTCTCATTGAGAAACATATGTGTGACATTCGTGCCGTGTGTCTCAATAGAAATACGGCCATACAAGGAGCAGTTGCTACAAATCAGGAAAGAATTCTGAACTACTTGATCAACAAAGGCGCTCCTATGGATGAGCCAGATGCTGAAGGAGACACTCCGGTTCTCGAGGCAGCTTTACTTGGTTACCAGCGCATGTTGGAAATCTTGCTTGACCACCACTGTGACATCCAACGAGTTAATAATCAGGGTAGAAATGCCGTCCATATGGCTGTTATCAAGCATGATAACCCAGGATTTCTGAAGTACTTAATAGACAAGGGAGTTCCAGCTGATGCCAAGGATGGAAAAGGCAACACTGCCTGCATGATTGCCTGCTATCAAGGTCATAAAGAATCTGTGAAGCTTCTTCTTGAGCACAAACCGAGCCTCGGAACTGAACGAAATGCTGACGGTTCTACGCCCGCAATTCTGGCCGCCATGACAGGAAAACATGAAGTTCTTCAAATTCTGGCTGACAACGCTTCACTGTCAGTTGATGATGCCGACAAAGATGGCAGCACAATACTGATGATGGCCATTCAGTCTGGTTCAGTACCTACTGTGAAAAAACTTTTGGAAGTGGGCGGCTCAAACTTGGAAGCCGTTAACAACAATGGAATTAGCGTGCAAATGCTGGCGGGTAAGTGTCGTGATGAACAGATGGTGCAGCTTCTGATGCAGCACGGCATTCGAAGTGATGAGTTAGTAGCTGCGGACGAATCGGGAGAAAATCAACAAACGTAAGGAAATCTGCTAATACCCAAAAAATCATTATTTCAACATCTGAAATTTTTTTATAGTAACGCTACAAAGAGATCGATCGTAAACTTTTAGGAATCAAGTAGGATATCCCATCGAGCTAATTGTTTTTACACCGGATCGGTGAGGCATTTGACTAGTATTCAGCTGATTTTCAGTGTGTCAATAAATTTCTGAAATTAGCTACTCATCTCGTGACCCACAGACCCGCTCGAGAACCAACAGATGATGACGACCTTAACGAACACGAAGAGCATGAAGACGTTGATGCAGAGTAAGCTTTATTCATCCCAATCATGTTTTTAATGATCATTTTGATCTTCAGCAAAAAACGGCGATCCAGATGCTGAAATGCAAAAAATTACATAATTCAACAGATCGCAATCCACAGAAGACCACAGGTCAGCTTTCCATAATTTGCGGCGCGAACCAACACCCGTATCTGATGGGTGAGATCACAAATCTCCACGCTTTTGAGGGTAGATTCTGTCATTGCAAATTATACAATCCAATATAACTTAATTATGTTTAATTAAGGTCCTCTATTAACGAGCCGAGGCGTTCAACAAACCAAGCGGGATCACTGATATCTGCTCACACACCGAGTTCGGTAGCTACTCAAAGTACTCAGAGGTGAGCCATACAAATAAATATATATCAACTACGAGATTGATTAATTATTTACGCGGGTTAAACAGTCTGTATAGTTCATACACCTGTACACACGGCAGAGCACAAACGATAGCCTCCGCTAATGTAAGCGACATAAGGCACGACCCACGCTCGGTCTCTTCCTAGGACAAGCATCTTCCGGGTGTGCGAAAAGGTAGACGAAATTATTAAATTTTTAATATAGCCACCATTTTAATTTCGGATTCGTCAAAAGTGAGTTCAAAAATTGTCTCAGGAAAATTATCCCACTTTCTTTTAATCTGCAGCTGGAATTGTCAGGCCCTCTTGATAATGACTTTGAATGATTTTTGTGTTGGATCTATGGTCCATCCTGCCTCCAGAGACAATGCAGCCTCTGGATTATGTGAATTGGGAGCATTATCCAGAGGTCTAGCCTAACGAATAATTTCTCTTTCCCTTGAGCGTTTTATAGTTTTGTATACACTGAAGATTTTGAACTCACTTTTGACGAATCCGAAGTTGAAAAGGTATTAGTTTAACAACTACGAGCGTATTAATTTTGCTAGTAAGTAATTGCGCGCTATGACAATGCAAACAAAACAATTCACAGGTCGCAGCTTTGCCAGGATGTTTAGCTATCGGATTGAAATCAAGAAGGTAGTGCTAAAAATAACGATGTCTAAAATGTACTGTCAAAACTATCTAACAAATGTAATTTAAATACAACTTTAAGCAGTGCTAATGCTACAATTGTGCTATTAACTCTTTTATTGTGGAGATCCGTTTTGTCAACGCGTCAGAAAATTTTTGACGATAAAAAAATTTCAAGTTTATATTCTTAATAAGTATAGCCTCTGATTTTGATAAGGCTTTGTAGAAACAGATACTAGTCCGTAAGAAGCCGATAAAAATAAACTAATTAAAAACTTAGAAAATATAGACATAATTTCGAGTCAAGCACTCTAAGTATTTAACAAATACTTTACTTATAAATACATGCGATGGCACGGATCTCCACTTAAATTTGCCGTTTCTAGCTTCTTTTAATGATTGTTTATTTATGCTGTTTTATATTTATGCTGTTTTAGTGCTCTTTTGAGTGCCATTTTAGGAGAATGATAACTTGTTTAAGAGACAAGTATCTCTTTTTTATAACCTTTTAAAAGGTACCTTATAGAAAACGAAGTCTTTGTTGTTATGGCTATAAAACTGTCTGCTGCAGATCAACATTATAAAAAATACTATTTACCCCATTATTGACTTGATTATTAACAAAAAATTGTACCAGTAATACAATAAAATTATATATAAATGTCTTCTAAACTTTCGACTGTTTTCGTTTGTAAAGGGCTGGATTTCTCAGAGCTAATTTTGTGCTATCAATTTTTTGCGCGTTTATTCTGCACTAAGTTTTGTTTTTTTTCGGTAATAAGATATACTATTTTTGTATCGATACTTATCTACGCTTAGAAATTAATGACTATTTACTGCATTGTTTGACTGGTTTAAAAAAGCGATAACTAAAAATATGTTGCAGAAATGACAAAATTATTTAGCTGCTTTTTCTAACCTTGCACGATTTTTTTTCGTTTAATTAAGGGCTGGATTTCCCTGAGCTAATCCTGTACTATCAATGTTTGCGCTCTTTTTTCTGCACTCCATTATAAGTTTTGCGCTGGTAATAAAATACAATACAACACTGTTTTTAACTAAGTTTTTTCGTAGTAAAATTATCGATTAATAACTCTCCTTATTATGTTAATCAATATTAGGCAAGAAAAGTATTATAGAAAAACATAAACAATTGATTTGACGAAATATTTTTACCTGTAGCTCATGATGACGCAATTGCATTAGCTAAGATTAAACGTGCATGAGTATATTTAATGAATAAGAACAGCAGTAAGCAGGCAATTACTGAGGATTTAGCGATGCGATGCCCGCAGCACTGCCGCTCAGGAGACAAAGCTAGCCAAACTGGCAAATCAACACACAATTCATGCATTAAAAAACTAATTCGAAAACTGTCACAAATGAAAAAATTACCAAATTTAATATTCACCAGGCTAAAAGATAAATAATCGTTTAGCATGGTCGCAGCTCACGATAGAGGGTTTAGCGAAGGCTGCAGATTATGGTGGAGGGATTAGCGAAGGCTGCATATTATGGTGGAGGGATTAGCGAAGGCTGCAGATTATGGTGGAGGGATTAGCGTAGGCTGCAGATTATGGTGGAGGGTTTAGCGAAGGCTGCAGATTATGGTGGAGGGATTAGCGAAGGCTGCAGATTATGGTGGAGGGATTAGCGAAGGCTGCAGATTATGGTGGAGGGATTAGCGAAGGCTGCAGATTATGGTGGAGGGATTAGCGAAGGCTGCAGATTATGGTGGAGGGATTAGCGAAGGCTGCAGATTATGGTGGAGGGATTAGCGAAGGCTGCAGATTATGGTGGAGGGATTAGCGAAGGCTGCAGATTATGGTGGAGGGATTAGCGAAGGCTGCAGATTATGGTGGAGGGATTAGCGAAGGCTGCAGATTATGGTGGAGGGATTAGCGAAGGCTGCATATTATGGTGGAGGGATTAGCGAAGGCTGCAGGTTATGGTGGAGGGATTAGCGAAGGCTGCAGATTATGGTGGAGGGATTAGCGAAGGCTGCAGATTATGGTGGAGGGATTAGCGAAGGCTGCAGATTATGGTGGAGGGATTAGCGAAGGCTGCATATTATGGTGGAGGGATTAGCGAAGGCTGCAGGTTATGGTGGAGGGATTAGCGAAGACTCCAGTTCAGGATGGAGGGATTACGCAGCTGAAACACAAATAAATTATCAGGGTATCAGCAGAGGCTAGTGAAAGACTCGCCAATGCTTAAGCCTCATGGGAGTCGAAAAAACAGTCATAAAACTAAAGGATCATAGTTTCAATGTGCATGAACGAGCATGGTCCTAAATATTGAGTGCCAAACAGGCAATTGAAATGCATTGAAATTGGACTTTCTAAGAAAACTTGGCCGCATTCAACTGTTTTCCTCGTCCGAGCTGTCCAGACTGATCACAATCGGCTCCGATGGAGGCGCAGCGGGAGCTGGGGGCGGCTGCGGCTGCGGGTCAGCTGCCACTGAAGTCGGCGGAGGCGCCGGTGGAGCTTCATTGCTGCTGCCGCCGCCGCCGCCGCCGCCCTCGCCGCCTCCCGCCGCCGTCTCGTCGTCGCTCTCAGTCAGATCGAAATGACTGCCAGTAGGAGGAGCAGCAGTAGAAGTTGGAGCGGCCGTGGTGCCGTTCTGAGCAGAAGAAGCGGCATTGGCAGCAGCGGTAGCAGCAGTGGACGGCTTGTTGTTAGCGCCGACGGCGCTGTCACCTGACGCCGCCTGATCAGCTGAGTCGACGGCCGCGGACCAGCTGCCGTCGGGGAGGAACTGCAGGCGTTCCAGACCGGAGCTGGAGGGGCTGGACAGCAACTCCTGTGGAGCATTGAAATTGCGCATTATAATACTTAATAAAAATAATTTTGATCGTTAACGGAGCCGACTAATTTGCACATCATACTACTTAAAAAAATAATTTTGATCGTTAACGGAGCCGACTAATTTGCACATCATACTACTTAAAAAAATAATTTTGATTGCCAACTTATCCTAAAGTTAACTGATGGAAGCAATGCATAAAAATTTTAATCGGCTCTACATAATTAGTGGCTAAAAGTAGCGATTTTAGTTAGGTCACGTGACCGTTTGAAAAAAAGCTCGTTAAATATGTATCAAAATGAAGAATAAAAAAAACATGCGTGAAGCCTCCGATATACTGTTTATTACATAGTTTATTAAAAAAAACGTAAGCCCTAAGTTAACGGTCCTTTAACCCCCAAAAAAAACAATCGGAGACAGAATAAAAACAGTAAAGCCCACCTGAAAGTAGGCGTCGATATACAACTGACTATACGGCGCAGGCTGATCGCAAAACGGGCACTTCCAGACGGGCTTTTTAGGCATTCATAGCCAGATAGCAATAGGCGTCGAAGCACTGGACGTGCGAGCAGGCCTCCGAGCGCATGGGCGTGCTAATACGCATCTTGCCTAGCGGGCATTTTAACGAAGCTACAAGCTCGGTGACGGCCAGCTCACAGTCGGACGGACTGAGCTTCTCACGAATCATTGACCGGGTGAAGTCGGAGGGCTTCAGGCCGCGCTCGCGAATGCGATCAATCAGGTCCTCCGGGGTAAGGGCGCGGACTAGGCAGATCTGGGGTCGGGTTTTAGGGGATTTAGTTTCAGGTAATTAAATTTAAATTTCCCCCCAGTTCATAATCTGCGCCTTCGCATTAATTCCCCCAGTGTGTGAGCTTCGAGTTTCGCATCAATTCCCCCAGTTTGTGAGCTTCGAGTTTCGCATTAATTCTTTAGTTTGTGAGCTTCGAGTTTCGCATCAATTCCCCCAGTGTGTGAGCTTCAAGTTTCGCATTAATTCTTCAGTTTGTGAGCTTCGAGTTTCGCATCAATTCCCCCAGTGTGTGAGCTTCGAGTTTCGCATCAATTCCCCCAGTGTGTGAGCTTCGAGTTTCGCATTAATTCTTCAGTTTGTGAGCTTCGAGTTTCGCATCAATTCCCCCAGTGTGTGAGCTTCGAGTTTCGCATCAATTCCCCCAGTGTGTGAGCTTCGAGTTTCGCATCAATTCCCCCAGTGTGTGAGCTTCGAGTTTCGCATCAATTCCCCCAGTGTGTGAGCTTCGAGTTTTGCATCAATTCCGAATATTTTTAGCCCAGTAATTTTTCCTGATTACACAAAAATTTAACGAACAAAATAGCCTTTCAATAGTAACACTGTCAATTTCATAAATAATATTTTTTCGAGCACTAAAAGCTTAATCTAACCGTTCTTTGATAAAATATCTGTAAGCCAGCCACTCACCTGCACGCAATAATTAGCCGTAGAATCATAATTGTAGCCCATCTGCAATAAATTTGGCGTCTTCGGACTCAGCCTGCACAGGGGCGTCAGATTGATGGGCCGGCCAGGCCGCTGTGGCTCAGCGTTCGGCTTGTTGGTTGGAATCACGGCGGGCAGGGTGACCGTCTGCTTGTTCACGCGGCAGGACACGCCAGTTGGGAACACGTCCGTTTGGGGACCGGCGAGGATTTTTAGGCAGCGCAATTGCACCTGTGGGATTGTTGATTATCTTGACCGTGTGGGTTTTCATCGATTTCTATCTGTCTAAAATTCTACCATGCAGCAGCACGTACGCCAGCTTACCTGCACAGGGTACTCAATTTTATTAGTTGACTCGTTTCTGTACCGATTCATTGTGACCTGGTTGACCTGCTGCAGGTTCAGGTAGAACACGAAGTGCTGCTCCTGGGCGCGCTGGCTCAGGTTGGTTATCTGTTGTTTTTTTTCCGGAAAATTAATACCTTTATGGTAGCTAACGTGATGAAAACCATTCCTGTCTCTTTACTTAAAGCTAAACTCCCCAGTGTCCATACAAGAAGTCTATGAAACACTCATGTATCCGTTTATCAGGTCTCTGAAACACCCGTGTCCCTTCAACAGGTCTCTGAAACACCCGTGTCCCTTCAACAGGTCTCTGAAACACCCCAGTGCCCCTTCAACAGGTCTCTGAAACACCCCAGTGCCCCTTCAACAGGTCTCTGAAACACCCCAGTGCCCCTTCAACAGGTCCCTATAACACCCCAGTGCCCCTTCAACAGGTCCCTGAAACAACCCTATGAGGCTTCAATAAGGCACTAAAAAATAAATGTACGTTTCATAGGTTATTGCAGGTAAAAAAATGTATGAAACAAACAAGTATACCTGCAGACTGGTCGGCGGCATAACGGTCTCCAGCACATCGTAGAATGGCATCAAATTGGCGTCGGCATTGTCCGCTTGCACAGCCGGATGATGCGGCAGATTGCTGGGCGCCGGCGGCAGCGGCAGCCCGTTAGCAGTCAGCTGGCCTAGCGTGGCGGGGCCGGACGGGGTGGCGGCGGCGGCACCAACTGCCGGCCGCTGCGGAATTTGTGCGGGAACTGCGCGAAGGGGCAGATTCAATATTAATAATTAGATGGGACAGGGGCAGGTGTATTGTCGGCGAATTGGTAAAGTATTTAAATCATAATTTTATTAGTAAATGTTTAAAGTAAATTTTGACAACTTACTAGCCTGAATAGGCGGAGTAACGAGTCTAAGCGAATTAGAAGGCCTTGGTGCAATATTGCTGAATGAAACACTAGAAGATGCCATTTGCGAGGCAATCTTTAAAGGCTTTGTGTGAAACGAGTCATTTTACTGAAATAATGGAAACTTTTTGGTTGAATTTTTTGTTCAATTTCCTGAAGACTTTAAGACAAAAATGTTAAATTTAATCCAGTAAAATATATAATTTCTGTAAAATAGTCTAACCAACTTGTATTTTTCTCTTTTAAAATAAAAAATCATTGCTATATAGGCTACAGCTATAATACTAAACAAAACGTTTGGCTAGCTAGTTTGGCAACTAGAATACAAATTAAAGATAAATATATATTAACTATACATAGAACCAAAAACCATTTGCATAAATATTTTTATACATATTAATTTATTCACATCTATTCTTAAAATGTATCTGTGGGTGATTTGGATATGGAGTTAGGGACTTTCAGGGACAACTTAAAAGAAGTTTTAAGTTTAAGTACTCTGCTTAAATTTTGTAAAAATGTTACCCAGGCCTAGCAATAATTTATATGTATATAGTGCAATCAATTGGAGGACCATATTTCTTAAGTAAGAAGTTTAGAGTAGCTTGATAACATTTGGTACTTGGAAGCCACACTAAAGATAGAGAACATAGATACTACCTGAGGAAAGGTACTATATTGTTTTTGTCTACAAAAATACAGAAGGATTGTGTAGCTTGGAATTAAACAAATATTGGCAAATAGCATTGTAAGCAGAAGTTAGCAGCCACAATCTAAGGCAAAATAAAAGAGATCTACAACAAAAGAAAGTGGATCCTGAGATGGAAGCTGCACTAAGTGACATTATTGCCAATTATCCATAGTTCACTTTGAAGCAAGTGTCACATGAGCTTCATCTTTAGCTTCCCCAGAAGATAGCATTTAGTCAAACAACCTTGGTTACATTGTTGATAGCACACTTGATAATGGTTAAAATGCTGGAAGAAGCAATCGAAATAAAACAATGACAGAAAAAATATGTGAAAAAAGTATTTGCAGAACTAGTGACAAATGAATGATGGCAATAACTTGGAAGAGTTTAGCTTTATTGATAAGGCCAGTAGCTAGCATTATTAGTTTTGCACTTAGATATGAGTCAGAAAATTTAGAGGTCTTGTTACAACATTTCTATGATAAGATACCATGCAAAATAATGCTTAAAATGCATTGTTGCTCTTGAATTTGCATTTTATAAATTACAAATAAATGCCCATAGCCAATTATATAAACAAGACAGATTGTTGCTCTTGAACTAGCAATTTTGATATCTTATTACTGCATTATACTCTTGAACTTTCTATTGTGATAGCTTATTTGACATTATACTTTTGAACTTGCTATTTTAGCTGTTAATTTACATTATACTATTTTAGCTGCTTATTTGACATTATACTTTTGAACTTGCTATTTTAGCTGTTAATTTAGCAATTGTGCTTCTTAAACAAGAAAACCTACAAAATTCAAAGCTGTTTTATCATGCTTGTCATGTGCCTATTTATTACTCTATTTTGCAAAACTTCCTATTTCTTGTTTTGGTAATATGTTCTCCCATAGTTTGAAATGATCCTCTGTCCTATTCTTCCATGCTCTACATTGAAAATCTAGAATTTTCTAATAGTCTATTCTCCTGGTCTGCTCTTTTTTCAATATAATTTGTTGCAAACATGTTTGTCAAAAATTTTATAGTATTTTTGTCAGTGGGTCTTGGTTTTTAGAACCTATTTTCCATAGGTTCTTTATATAAAAAAGAGACCCAGGAGCCCAAACTTCATTGCTCTTAGACTATCTCATTTCCCTATTCAAATTTTGCTATTAATAGCTATTGAAGTAGTTTTTGTATAGTTGACAATCTGTTTTGCTATTGCATAAAGTATTTAAAAACTATATATATTATTCTCTTGTATTGACTTTATTATTTAGTAATATTTAGCATCTTAGCCAACTTTTGCAATATGACTTATATCTCTAAAAGTAGCATCTACTACTCCTAGACATTCTAAAACTATATATTGTACTACAAAACCTATATTTTGGTTTCTAGCCCCTTATCCCTAAAACCTCAGAACCAAATGCACAAGAATTATCCATATTTAATGTTAATTCTAGTCTGAAGCAAATTTAGCAAAGCTTTACCTTTGGTTTCAAAGTAAATTATATACTATACTATGAAAGGGATAGCAATCTCAATCCTCTTGAAAATCAATGAAAATTGTAAACATGGGATATCTCAATCATGTGTGACTTATTATTAACTTTCACTTTTAGCAACACTTGTTTAGGCACTTGAAGGTATAGTCATACATGCCCAACCTAAAAATTTCACCCGTCCAGCGCGACTTAGTTTTAGCAAAATTTTGCGACTTACCTCCCAAATTTCAACCAATTTTGCGACTTACTTTGGGCAAAAGTTCGAAGGAACAAAAAAAGGTCCCGCGCACCACTTTTGCCTTCATCTCAATTCTTCTCCTTTTTGCAACTTACCCCCTCATTTTGCAACTTACCCCCTCCTTCTTGCAACTTACCTCCACAATTTTCCTTGATTTTGCGACTTACATCGCTGACTTTGCAATTTTTATCAACAATTTTGCATCTTACATCTGCAATTTTGCGACTTACCTTGGCCAGCGGCTGTTTCACCTGTCCCGTTCGGACAGGTCGGACGGGTGTTGGGCATATATGGGTATAGTGATTTGCAAATTACCTAACCATGTAATATTAGAACTTTAGAAAAAGGTACCCAAACAATGGCTTTTAAGCAATACCCTTGAGGCTAACCAAACAAAAGTCACAGAAATGCTTACTCCTGCTTAGAAAGAAAGAATAATTGATATTAATGGCATGTGGAAATATGTACCCAATGGTGTAAGTTTTGCCTTTATCAAAATCTATTGAGGTTCATGTATTATTGGGTAAAATATAATTTTGAGATAAATAGATGTCTATTTGGCTTTTTGCTATTCTTTTTTCATTTTTAGGTAAACAAAAACAAAGGATATACTTTTCTATCATTTTTGAAAAAAATGATAGAGTTATTACAAAATATTAAATTGTATCAAAATCTATTCAGTGAGTCTCTTTTGAGAAAAATATATTCTGAGAAACTAAAAGTTGACCAATTTTTTATAATTTTTTATTACCTTACAGATACTCATGAATGAGATGTTTTCTTAATTCAGACAAGCAAGATCTATAACAAAAACAAAGAACTAAAACATTTTTTTGTTAATTTAATCTCTCACGGAAGTCCCTACTTTTTTAATAATAAAAAACCAAAAAAATAAAGCCTACTATTGGCTTAGCTTTATAGCTACTGTCTAACTTAAAATGGTTTAGTACCAAAGATGGACTTCTAGACATATAGGGACTTATTTTTACTAGTTTTAGTATTGCCTTCTTGGCATTCTTTCGGTTTAGCGGCAGTGGCGCAACCAGAATTTTGTGAAGGGGGGGGCGGACCCTATGAGTTCGGTTCGAGGGGGGGGGGGCGGTTCGAGTCCGGATGGCTTTTTCGTGAAAATTCGCTTGGTCCCTCCCCCCTTACTGCATTTTTCTTCCTTCTCCGAAAAGGGGGGGGCGGTCGCCCCCCCCGCCCCCCCCTAGTTGCGCCACTGTTTAGCGGACCAGAGCGATACTAAAAATCTTTGGGGGACCTTTGAAATTTCGTAGTTTCGGTTTAGGGGACCAACGAAAAACCTTGTGACACCAGTAGCTACGCAATTTTTCACTCCTAAGCACGCAAGTAAATGTGTTGTAGGGCTCTTTTCTAATCTATTAAACTGTAATTTATTTCCTAGAAAATTACTTAGTTACTCATGCCTGGTAGCGTCTACTAGGCTAGCTGGTAGCGTTTACTGGGCCGAGCGGTAAACCCAGTCCGAAATTAGGGCGGTACCCGGATTAGAGGGTCGCAGCCTTAATTACCTAACAATTCCCTAGCCCTAAACCTATAATTCCCTATGCCTATGCTCGCACTGTGGCGGTATAATCTCGCTTTCTCAGCGGTATAGTCTCGCTTTCTCAGCGGTATAATCTCACCCTGAGGTGGTATCTCTACTCTCTGGATATATTCTCGCCTTCTGGGCGGTCTCTCTGCCTTTGGCAGGTATCTACTCCCTATCTCGCCTTCTAGGCGGTTTCTCTGCTTAAAGCAGGAGCTCCCTATGAATGACTAAGGCCAAAAGATTTCCTTTCGATTTTCGAACTCAAGTTTTTACTTGGGTAAAGGCCAGGAGCCGAACGGTTGGTCTCTCTTGCCACAAAATCGCTTCTATTTATACTAAATTTTAAGTTTTGTTTAAACGTTTACATTTATTTTTGTATGACATTATTAAAACAAAAATTCGTATAAAAATGCATAAAAATATTTATACTAATTAAAACAAATGAGCGCGAACTCAAATTTTAAGTTTCAAATAAGCATATTATAGGGCCTTCTACAACTTGCCTTCCCTATTAATAATTTTTTGAATAAGAAAAATGAAATGATTCGAGTGAGAAAAATTATCCACAAAGTATCAAGTACAACAGTAATTACACACTAAAACGAATGCATTAAAAGTGACACAAAGGCAATAAAATTCAAGCAGATAGTAGATAAAGCAAAATAAAACTTTACACAATGAAATTCATTCAATAGAATATTCGCAAAAAAATAAAACATTATGAGCACACAAAGCGTTCGAGTTATAGTTTCAAAACTTGAAGTTATATGGACGACTTCCGCATGATGGCCAGCCGACTTGCCTCAGGATCCACTTGATCTCGTGATTGAGCAGCGGCCTGTGCCGTTGGCAGCCTTCTTCAGCCAGGCTTCGGCTTTGGCTTTGCTGACTCGCCCAAAGGCGGCTTTGGTTTCGTCGACTCGCCCGAAGGCGGCATCGGCCTTTCTGACTCGCCCGCAGGCGGCTTCGTCGACTTGCCCGAAGGCGGCATCGGCCTTGCTGACTCGCCCGCAGGCGGCTGTGCTGACGCGCCTGATGGCGGATTTGCCGACTCGCCTGATGGCGGTTCTACTGCAGACTCGGCTAGCTGCGTTTCGGTGTTTTCGATATCTTCTAAATCTATGTCTATGTCAACTCCAAACAGTAGATTTAACAGGTCTTCTTCTTCCATAGCGCTTGATTAACTCTGGGTCGCTATTAGCTCTCCAGGTGACGGGTAACAATTGACTAATACTAGCCTCCGGGAGGGTTGCGTATATAGGCTTGAGACTGGACCTCCTCATTGTGTCTTTACGCAATTGGTCGTGATTTATTTTGTTATAATTGCTAAGCTTCAACATCTTCTAACTTTGTCATTTCTTAACCAATTTTCGAGTTCTTAGTCTCACTGACTCTCACTTGAAAGCATTTTGGTCATAGATTTTTCTTTTCTAAATTATTTTTAGATATCTCTATTATTTTCTGAATTATGATTAAAATACTTTTAATTAATTTCTATTAATTTTGTTAATTGGCTCATTACTCGCTGAGGCGGGGAAGGGGGGAGGTTTCGTGCACGAGGCGAGGTTGTGACATCACTGGCCTCTCGCGCTCTCCCTCACCCTCTTTTCGCACATTTGTTCGCCTGCGTGGCACAAAGCCCGTTCCCCCTAATTCTGTTCTATTTGACTCGTTGGGAATTATCGATTTCGTTCGCGCCATGTCCTGTCCTTCTCTGTCTTTATACCTTGCACGTGGTCTCAGGTTGTACTGAGCCACTGCTCTCGGATTTCGTTCGCACCTTTCGCTTTCGTCACTTTCATTGTTTACACTATTATCCTTGTCACTTTCGGCTTCTGGGTTACTAATTCCTCAAATTCTAATTCTAATTCGTCAGAGTCAGTCTCAATTCCTAATTCTTCGGCGTCACTATTTTCATTCGGCAAATTCTCTTCTTCGGCTTCTAATTCGTTTCTTTCTAAACTTCTCCACTGAATTCTATTATCCTCTTCTTCTGAACTAATCTCTAAGTCATCCGCCTGTCCAGCAGGGACTTTGACGGGTATACTCTTGGGAGGCCTCTCCTGCTGCCTTCCCTTATCTCTTTGTTCTCTCTCTAATTTCTTTTTCTGATCTTTCTTTCTGGCTCGTCCGGCGATTTCTTGCTCTTGTTTGCCGTCTTCGATTTCGATGACGGAATTCGGCACGGGAGTCAAATTGTTTCGGTGCGCCAACAACTTTTCTCCGCTCCGAACTCCTTCAATCTCTCTCTGAATGCGAAAGACAGTCTCTGAGATTCTAGCTAAGACTCTATAGGCTGCACATTTCTTACGATGGAATTTATGACTTTCCTCCGCATGTAACTGCGGGTTATTCAGCAACACAAAGCAGCCTACTGGAATTTCTTTCGGCGGCTTGCTTTCTTCATTCACTTCTTGCCTCTGCTCTTGAACTTTCTCTAGCTTTCGCTGCACTATCTCCTTAGTCTTTTCTAATCTTTCGGCATGATCCTGAACGTAACTCGGATAG
Organism: Macrostomum cliftonense; assembly: GCA_950096795.1. Taxonomy (NCBI): domain Eukaryota; kingdom Metazoa; phylum Platyhelminthes; family Macrostomidae; genus Macrostomum; species Macrostomum cliftonense. The sequence goes on along the minus strand of CATNEM010000239.1, from coordinate 87,256 downwards.
TCATAATAGAGTCTCGGCTCCTTCACTACATTGTCTATGGGCAAATCTGCTTCCCTTCCGAACAGAAGATAGTGGGGCGTAAACCCTGTAGTTTGATTTACGCTGGTTCGGACCGCTACTAATGCAGCCGGGATTAGCAGATCCCAATCAGAGTGATCTTTCGCGATCAGACTAGTCCCTATCGATTTTATCTGTTTATTGAACCTTTCCACCAAACCGTTGCTTTGCGCGTGGTATGGGGTTGTACACGTATGTTTAATCCCATACAGTGCACAGAAGGCCTTAAACTGACGGCTTAGGAATGTCTTTCCGTTATCTGTATGGATCCATTTGCACTGGCCGTACTCAATAAATATTCTTTCCTGAATTATCTTAATTACTGTGCTAGATTTCTGATTTCTCACTGGAAAAGCAAACGGGAATTTCGTAGTACTGTCTACTACAGTTAGCACATAGCGGTGTCCACGTCTGCTCTCCTTCGAAATTGGCCCTATTAGATCTATATGAAGTCGATGGAATGGCTCACAAATCGGAAACGTCTGCACTAGTGCCTTCACTTTGCACCTTACTTTGCTCTCCAGACACGGGATACATTCAGAAATATACTTCTCAACTGCAGTGACTAGCCCTGGCCTCCAAAATCTCTCCCTTACTCTCTGAAGGGTCTTATCTCTTCCTAAATGACTATCATGCAGTTCTCTAAGTACATCTCTCTCAATTCCACATTCAACAATTTTACATTTTACAAATGTAAAAGCCACTATTTATTTCAGAACAGCGGCAGTGAAAACGAGAACTAAAAAGGAGGACAGATGTTATAATAATGTTTCGGTTTATCAGGGGACCAGCAATGGAGAAGTTATACTAAAGGTCCCCTAAACCGAAATGTGGTTAGGGGACCTCTCATTGTACTTCAACTTACCACATTTCGGTTTAGGGGACCTTCAGTGCAAATTTTCAATTGCAGGTCCCCTAAACCGAAACAATATTATAATGACCGTCCTTGTGATTTTTTTAGTTCTCGTTGTCACTGATGCTGCTCTGCAATAAATAATTGTTGTTATAATTACTTTCATGTATGCTTAGGTTTGACAATTGCCTTCTTACATTTTGGGGCATTTCAAATGTTGGTCCCCTAAACCGAAACTACGAAAACTGGTCCCATCAAAAATTTGAGGTCCCCTAAACCGAAACTAGGAGTATCCACAGGTCCCCTAAACCGAAACTAGGAGTATCCACAGGTCCCCTAAACCAAAAGAATGCCAAATTCTTAAATAGAAATATAACTTTTTTTAATGGAACTGGAACTTAGAACTTGGAACTATTATTTATAACTATTGGATATAAAAACTTCGAACAAACATATGACCAGGTGCATGGTGCTGCCAGTCACTTATGCGACCATTGCGGTAAGTAGGATGGTCCGCTTGCGGCTGCGAAATTGCGGCTGAATTTTTTGCAATTCTTTCCTAGAAACCAGACCTTAGAAAAGCACATTTAAAACGTTATTTTTCAGCCAATAAATTCACTATTAAACGCAAAGAACATCAGGTTATCTTTAAAAAAATTTTGAGACTTTAGAATCAACAAAAATAATTTTATATTTGTTAATCTTTGCGAAATTAAAAATTAAATTTTGCAGGCATGGCACTAGCCTGGAAAAGTTTCTTCCTGCGGCTGCCACTGATTTATAAATTACTTTTTTTAATCTGTTAAGTTTGAAGTTAGTTAATAATTTTGTCTAGAAAAAGCCTTTAATTCCCCCGTTATTAGCAATTCAAATTTTTAAGCTTTCGCCCAGTTGTGATTTTCTTCTGCGTTACACTCCGAGCCCTCTTTGGTGATTTTCTTCCCCACAGTTCCCCCTTTTTGTAAAACTCTCCCCGTTTCGGAATGTGTAATTCTTAACGTTCCCCTGTCCAATCTAACTCAATGCATTTCTCGCTGATCTCAGCTCTCCACGATGTCCTCCTCTTCGAAGTGATGTTATGATTAATTTTCGACCCGCGACTCTCCCCTTTTAATTTACCAACGTTATTTATGTCCTCCCCGTTATTTTTTAATCTTTAGGCATCCAGACGTTTGCTGGTTTTAAACCAGCTTGATTTGTTAGATTTCAAAGCGGCCAGTAGTGATACATTTTTGGATTTCGGAGCCTAGGGTGCATTATTTGGAACTTACAGGCTTCGGAGATTCTACACGATGCAAATGTCCGTTAATAAAGTGTTCGTGATGCAAACTTATCGGAGACAGGTGTTTGGAGGCAGCAAATCACAGAATTATAATTTTTCAGAATTCCAGACGGCCGAAAACTCAGCAACTAGGGGTGCATTTGAACAGCATTTCATCGTACATGTATATGGCACTTGCATTATTATTCCCTGATACGATTGTATTTTTCTCGTTTCTCCTTGTCGGCTGGCACTTGTCGGCTGGCAGTTCTCTCGGCTGGAGATTTGGGTGCCTTCACTTGTAATGCATTCATCAAGAGAGAAATTCCTCACTCGAATTTTGCATAATTTCCACAAGCAATTATCATTATTACGGATGCTAAAAAGCCAAATCCAAATACCGGTATTTGGACAAACGTGTCAATCTTTTAGCAATAAAATGAGACAATTATTTCGTTTTTTCTTCATTCTGCTTTTACTACAAACGTGCATATCGTTTACATTACCATCTATTCGAGTACAATTGTTTGTAGTTCATAGATATTTAGTTATTAGAGTTTAGACCATAAAGTGTGTTGAATTTTCCAGTACTTAAACGCGTGTAAGACAGTCATGGAAATTCTTGGAAGCAGATTGGCTTAATTTACGAGTAATTAAAAATTTGCATAGAACAAACAGGAAGAACATTAGTTAGCGCTGTATAGAATGTAATGCATAATTTAATACGTATAAATATTAAACATTTTAGGGTAAGCAACTGTATTTGCATAGGACAAATACGAGCTAACAAAAACAACTGCTAAAAGTAGAATCGCAGCGCATATTGCAAGTATGATTAATTGCGAAGTAGAAATAATTTCAATAATTATGCATTTTCACTCCTCAGAACGCACAGAAAATCTGAGAAAGGTTTGTTTGAGGTGTTCACTTTTCAATTTATTGTGTGTACTTTTAGTCAGAATGTGTGAAGCGTCTGTTTTAATTATAAAAAATATGGTTTTCGCTTTCCATTCGCGGTAAAAAACCTGACAGACATTCATTCCAAAACCTGAAATCTTATTATTATTTCACACAGTACAAATAGTCATTTTATTCCCTCCTAGCTGTACTTTTATACGACCTGCAAAATAAGTCGCAGCCGGTTAGCGCGTGACCGGCGTAAACTGAAAACTGGATTTCTAAAAATAGCTACAGAACTAATCTACGATCACACACAGGAAGAGAGGGAGGCGCGTGATGTCTAGAAAAATGGAGGGTGGAATTACAACTATAGCAGGCAGTAGCTCGTAGTCGTACTGTACACTGCATTTGCATAGTTGAGAAAACTGGAATAATCCTGCTCCACTTGTACAGTCTCTCCACTCTCTCCACTCTTGACACACCAACCCCAATAAGCTGTCCGTCGTTCCCTCGGGCTTTGAATAAAAAAGACCATAATAAACTCTAGGTTGCTGAAAAACAAGCCAAAAGAATTGCTAAAGCGAATGAACTAAGCGCTACAACTCTAACTAAAAAAACTTCGCAAACTTGTAAGTAAAGCAACGCCATTTTCTCGATCGAACTTTGCTTAACCCACCATCCATCTAACTTCTTCCTACTGCTACTTCAGTGCTTGCTTTCCCTAACCAAGGTCAGTCCGATTTCTCGTCCCTAAGGATGTAGGGCTGTAGGCCTTACTTTGCACAGATGGGACGAGGGGGGGTATGGATGAGAAAGTCAGTGTACACTTTATCGCGGAAGAGAGTACTAGGATGCGGTCAGGCACGATGGTGAGAGACTGATACAATCCGTACTTCCAATACTTCCTTGTCCCGAAGGTACGAGAGTACCCGCGAACTCGTACCAGTCCCAAGGCCAAGGCTTTCTAAGCTCTGCCCTCTCTTTAAAATCCCCCTATCCAATCTGTGTTTCTCCCCATTCGACATCGCCTGCACCCTAGAAGCTAAATAAGAGGAGGCAGAGCAGCAGTTGACGCCCCTTCTTCCCAAATCATCTGCAACCAGAGAAGACTGCAGTCTAATCGCAAGACTTTCATATTGTTTATTAATTAACTTGTAGCTATCTAATTAAAGTCGGTAAGAAGTCAAACATAAGTGTTGAGACTGTTGTTCCTTAACTTTTTGAAAGTAAGCTACTAATTTCTATTATCTATTCCAACTTTCAGTCGAAATCAATCACAATGGAAGCTGAAAAATCAAGTCCAACTGGCAAAAATCAACTGTCGGTGCCTGAGACTCAGCAGACGTACCACACCTTCCAATCATTTGTGCTCTCCGGTGAGCAGAAACGCGTTTTCAAACGCATCTTAGTTGCTAACCGTAGCGAGATCGCCATGCGGATCTATCGAGCCTGCAGCGAGTTGGGCATCCGGTCTATTGGAGTGTACAGCGAGGTCGACACCATGCACATGCATCGCACCATGGCTGACGAGTGCTATCTGATTGGCAAAGGCCTGCCGCCTGTACAGGCCTATCTTAACATCCCAGCCCTGGTGCAAATTGCCAAGGAGACGGGAGCGGACGCCGTACACCCGGGCTACGGATTCCTGTCGGAGAGTGCGGAGTTTGCCCAGGCATGCAGCGATGCCGGACTAGTGTTCATCGGGCCCAATCCTGAAACTGTGGCTCTGCTGGGCGATAAGGTTGGCTGAACATAATTATGCATTAATTTATGCAGTCTATTTGAGATTTGAAATGCGCGCCAAAGCAGATTGAACTTTAGCTGATTTTTCCGCTTTATATACTTCTTTCGCTACTCGTTAGTAGCCATATAAGAGTATTGATGGACAAGAACATGTTTACTTTAATGTATTAGTTGAAAATTTCTCTTCCGAGTTGCGAGTTTTAATTTTTAGCCTCAAGTTTCTCAAAGACTTTTAAAAAAATAAATTTATCTCATTTAGGTGCAAGCCCGTGCCGCCTCAATGGCTGCCGGCGTCCCCGTGGTGCCCGGCTCACCGGGGCCAATCAAAAGCGCCCAAGAGGCTGTAGATTTCTGCGCGGAGCACGGCTTCCCAGTTATTCTCAAGGCCGCGTTCGGCGGCGGCGGCCGCGGCATGCGAATCGTTCGTCGGGCTGAGGATCTTGCCGAGTCGTTCGAGCGGGCGACCTCGGAGGCTAAGGCCGCGTTTGGAAATGGGTCCATGTTCATCGAACGCTACGTTGAGAACGCTAGGCATATTGAGGTGAAGCACTTTACTTAACCCTAAATAATTAGTCAATGCTAGTCAAATTTTACCGCTGGGTCAACCGATTATTATTCACTTGCAGGTGCAAATTCTGGCGGACAGCCAGGGTGACGTTATTCACCTGCACGAGCGCGACTGCTCAGTGCAACGGCGCCACCAGAAGGTGGTGGAGATCGCCCCGGCGCCCTACCTGGACCAAGCTGTGGCCGATGCCATCGCTGCCGACGCTGTGAAGCTGATGCGCCATGTCGGCTACAAGAACGCCGGCACTGTGGAGTTTCTCTATGAGCAGGACAGCGGGCGGCACTTTTTCATGGAGGTGAATCCCCGAGTCCAGGTTGAGCACACCATCACCGAGGAGGTCACTGGCGTTGATATTGTTCGAATGCAGGTTAGTGCTCAACAGTGCTTGACATAATAATCGCTGACTGTTACTCGCCTTGCTTTGGCTCATGCATCAATCAGTTACTAAACTCCATTTGGCTGCCTTTTTCCCTTTGCAGATTAACATAGCGGAAGGCTACAGCCTTTCGCAGCTGGGACTTAAGCAGGACTCAATTCGGGTCAACGGATTCGCCATGCAGTGCCGCATCACCACGGAGGATCCGCACAGGGGCTTCCAGCCCGACTCTGGCCGACTTGAGGACTTCCGGCCCGGCCTGGGCATCGGCATCCGTTTGGACTCGGCGAGCGCCTACGCCGGGGCCATCATCTCGCCATACTATGACAGCCTCCTGTGCAAGGTGATCGTTCGCACTAGCAACTTTCACGACTGTGTGGTGAAGATGCACCGCTGCCTAAAAGAGTTTCGCATCCGCGGCGTCAAGACTAACATACCGTTCTTGCGAAACCTGCTGGACTGCCCAGAGTTCCTCTCTGGACCTGTGAGCACCAGCTTTCTAGACCGCAATCCGCAGCTGGCGAAGGAGAAGCCGTCTAAGAACAAGGCCCAGCGTCTGTTGTACTTTATTGGTGAGTTGCAGCGCTAAATGAACTATAGCTTCGTGTGGCTTATTATCACGTTATGACGCATGGGGAATAAATCGAGGATCTCATAGCTATAGAACAGCTTTCTATCTAATTAAGCCTTCACGACTTATCTTCTGTGTAAAAATATCTCAATTCCCCGCTTTCATTTTAACAGCCGATACGCTGGTGAACGGTCCTACAACTCCAATTACCAACAAGGATATTCGTATTCCGGAGGTCTATCCACAGGTGCCGGATATTGACTACTGTAAGTATAGCACGCATAAATCTAAAATATGTTTTTCCTGTCGACTGACAATGAAAATCTGACGAATAGAAAAGTTATTGTTTGAAGCTATTTATCCACCCCACAGCGACATTCCCTCCAAACGGCTGGCGACAAATCCTACTCGATGAAGGTCCAGAGGGCTTTTCCAAGGCCATCCTGCGCCACCCGACCGTCCTCATCACGGACACTACAATGCGCGACGCCCACCAGTCGCTCCTGGCTACTCGCGTTCGAACCCACGATCTCATTAAAATTGCTCCGTTCGTTGCCAGGCGCATGGAGAATCTGTTCTCAATGGAGTGCTGGGGCGGCGCCACGTTCGACGTTGCCATGCGCTTCCTGCACGAGTGCCCGTGGCAGCGGCTGGAGGAGCTACGCGAGCGAATTCCCAACATACCGTTTCAAATGCTGCTTCGCGGCGCGAACGCTGTTGGCTACACTAACTACCCGGACAACGTGGTGTACAAGTTCTGCGAGCAGGCTGTCAAGTCCGGCATGGACATCTTTCGCATCTTCGACTGTCTGAACTACATACCCAACATGGAACTCGGCATGGACGCCGTGCGCAAGGCTGGCGGCGTTGTTGAGGCCGCCATTTGCTACACCGGCGACGTAGTTACCTCGAAAAAGTACCCCCTGCAGTACTACGTAGACACGGCTGAACAGCTGGTGCGCGCCGGTACGCACATTCTTGCCATCAAGGATATGGCCGGCTTGCTGAAGCCCGACGATGCGCGTCTGTTGGTGAAAGCTCTGAAGTCCAAGTTCCCGGATCATCCGCTGCACGTGCACACGCACGACACTGCCGGAGCCGGCGTGGCCACCCTGCTCGCCTGCGCCGAAGCTGGCGCCGACATCATTGACGCTGCGGTTGACTCGATGAGCGGCATCACATCGCAGCCGTCGATGGGCGCCCTTGTTGCTTGCTTGGGTGGCAACGGTGGAGGCCTACGCCAGTCGGACATCACCCAGTACAGCTCTTACTGGGAGCTGACCAGGCGCCTGTACACCAACTTTGAGTGCACGAGCACTATGCGAAGTGGAAACGCTGACGTGTACGAGAACCAGATTCCGGGTGGGCAGTACACAAACCTGCAGTTTCAGTCCATGAGCCTCGGCCTCGCTGATCAGTTCGAGCTGGTCAAGAAGAAGTTTACTGAAGCCAACGCTCTGCTTGGCGACATCATCAAGGTGACTCCGAGCTCAAAGATTGTTGGAGACCTGGCCCAGTTCATGGTGCAGAACAACCTGTCATCAAAGGATGTTCTGGAGCGAGCCTCGGAGCTATCCTTCCCCACGTCGGTTGTGGAGTTTTTCAATGGTTACATCGGACAGCCCTATGGTGGCTTCCCACCTGAGCTGGCGGCCGCTGTGCTGAAGGGCCATCCGCCGAAATACACGGGCCGACCTGGCGCCGAGATGCCACCGTTCGACTTCGACGCTCTGCGTGCCCGTTTGACCGAGAAGTTCAGCGAGCAAAAAATCACGGATAAGGAGCTGATTAGCGCCGCTCTGTATCCGCGCATGTTCGAACAGTTCATGACTTGTCAACGCCTGTACGGACCAGTGTGGAAGCTGGAGACTAGGGTGTTCTTCCAGGGTCCGAAAACGGCCGAGGAGCTCGAGATTCAGCTCGAGCGCGGCAAGACGATGTATATAAAGCCTTTGGCCGTGGCCGGCGTTGACAAGCGCGGCCAGCGTGAGTGCTTCTTCGAGGTGAACGGCCAGCAGCGTGTCGTGTACGTGACCGACCGCGAGGCCTCCAAGGACATTACCATCCGCCCCAAAGCTGATCCGGCTAACAGAGGCTGCATTGGAGCGCCCATGCCTGGCGAAGTTCTCGCTATCAAGGTTCGACAGGGCGATACTGTTGAGAAGGGCCAGGCCCTCATGGTGGTGTCCGCCATGAAGATGGAGCTGGTGGTTTCTTCCCCGATTGCTGGCAAAGTGAAAGCCGTGCACGTCAAGGTCAACGACAAGGTCGAAGGCAACGACATTATGATGGATATTGAGTGATGAAATACGATTTTTAACGGAAAACAAAAAAAACCGGACCTTAATACTAGATTCGGACTTAGTGTTGTAGTGTTACTAGATAGTTGTGCTTGTCTTTAGTTTCATCCTATTTAGCTTTTCACAATGTTAGACGGAGCCGATCATCCACTGTTTCGTAGTATTTCTGCACCAACCTTTTGTTATAAAGTTGATTTGCACAGAACCACGTGTGATTAATAATTGAGATCTTATAGATTTGAACTTCAGCACATTTCGTGAATTGATACAGTTGATAAATTTGATTTAGATCACGCAATTATTATTAATTATCTCCATAATTTTTCTCACTCATTGTTTAAAACGATATCGCTCTTGCCGGTCTCATTTTTTTATCCAATCAGCTAGATTTTTTTACAGCGACTGACTCAGTTAGCGTTTGTGTCGCTTTGTTAAATTTAGCACATTAAATAGTTGAATAATAATTTGTTTGCGTTGGATGCCTAGACCTATTTTAAAAATGTGTAAGTTTTTGGTTACTCCAAATGGTCGAACGACTTGCAAGTCGTATGCAGCAAGCTTAGCACGATCAAATTTGTTTATATTGCTCTAGCTGTTGATTTTTTTCATTTCAGCTAGCCCATTCTAAGCTTTCTGGATACGCAGTTGTATTAGCTATCTATTATTATGGAATTCAATTCTCGTTTTTAAAAGTGCACTCAAAATAATACAGCAAGTCCAGCTATTAAATTTAGCTTTTTCTTTATTAAAAAGCATCCCAGCTCAATAATTCTATTTAAATATCTGTTTGTTTCGCTAGAATTTTGTTTTTATTAGGTCAAATAGAACTCCCGGTAGAGATGTTGACGTTTTTTTAGAATCTATTAAACGATTAGACTGAGCAACCGAATCGTAGCTGTTGTTGTTTAGAAACGCAATTGCTGTTTTTTTCTTGTTTTTCGTTTTAAAATTTCTGGTTGTCTGCATAGATAAAGATGGCAGCCTGATTGGCTGAAGGGTTGGGATTGCAGCCTGATTGCCTGAAGGGTTGGGAGTGTTGAGAGGAGACTTGTGTCAGCATTTAGAAGCTTCTGACTGAAGCTTGCGTTCAGATTAGGGATGATACGTTAACATTTTTCTGACTGCGAAATTAATCAGATTTACTGAATCAAATATTGTCCTTCAACTTTTGAAAAATCCTTTGACTGCTTTAATGTTTTGCCTTCTCCATTCCCTCATATGCAACTTTGTCATGAGATTTTCTATTTAATATAATAAATACGTAAAAAGTATATAGCTTTTGCCATTCAATCAGTTTTTTGTCATTCAAACTCAGCCCCTTAGAATTAATCTAGCCAGTGGGCGCGCTTTGGCCCATAGACTATCGCTCTGTGCCATTCTCGGGTCTCGTCATTCAAACTCGGGCTTGGCAGTCATGGCCTTTATTCCCAGGACGTTTGAAGCCAAGCGGACAGTGGCCCAAGCATTAATCAGCCGTCTCCCGTCCAGATTTAAAGTTGGGCCATGTCAGCAAATGCTATATGGAAGAAATTTATAATTTAACTGTCTGTGGGAGGACTGCGTTTGAGAGTCCAGGCTTATAAAGCCTCAGTTTGAATGGCAAAACACGAGATCGAATGGCAAAAGCTATAGTATTCTTTCATCTAATTTTGAGTCCACGCTCAACTGAAAATCATATTTTGGACACTTCTCACTGACAGACACTGGCTGTCAAAATATCACCGAGTACGTTGGTCGGGTGGCCATTTAAATCAGCTCAGCCAATGAGAATCTAGCACGGGTATAAAAGCTCGTGCCCTTTAGTAGGCGTGCAGGTGTGCGGGCGCCAACTGTTGTGAGCGCTACTGTCTGAAGTGCTGTCTCAAAAGCGGGCTTTCTCAAGCGCTAAACAACAGTGTGAAATTGTGCCAGCGACTGAAATATTTTTGATGGACAATCGCTTTTTGTATTCTTCAGCAGAAAAAAGAATAACGCCGTAGCTACTTTATAATTGCTTTTTCGAGCTATCTCAGCCAAGGAGCATCTTATTTGGGGCGGAGGGGGTTCAGTGGAGACTGGTTTGGTTTTCAATGCACGCCTATTAAGGCCAACCCTCAAAGCACACTGAGTGTACACTCTGCCTGACAGTGAGCAAAACAAACTCCCGCTACGAACTTCGTATGCTATTTGTCTAAAGACGTCACCACAGGCGAGAGTCCCGTGATCACAAATTTAGTTTTTTTTGCAACCACTACATTTAGAACCAAATTAGTATACATGTATTAGACACGAGGTTTGCCTCTGAAGTTTCATTGTCACATGGTCTAGCCAACAAGAGAGACGAAATAATGGGTGGTTAATAGTGGCCTTGGCCATTAACTGAAAGTCTCACTTCCTATTAGCATCATTGATCGATTTGTCTATGGTCAAAAGAGGGTCATTAACGTGAACCGGAGGTCATTAACGTGAAGAGACATTTCGAACAATGGTGATTTACCATAGAAAAAACAAAATTTCCGTGCAGGAATGAGATTGTCACCCTATAGTTGAAATTAGCGTGCGTGACAATCGCATTACTGCACTCTAATTTCGTTTTGTCTATGGTAAAATTGGCTGCGCTGATGACTTCTCTTTATTGTTGGCTAGACCAAATGACAATGTGATAGAAGCACGGCTTACGCGTGCAACAACGCCATAGACACTCGTGCGCTACGCGCACTCGTGGTCCTATAGGCGTTGTTGCACTTGCAAGCGGTGCACTATCTCTCCATTTTTTTACACATGGATCCCTAAAAGACCGTCTGGCTTTTCGGGGTCTGCATTTTTCAAAACGGCAAATTTACTCGAAGTAATAGCCACACATGCCCAGCACATTGGGAGACTCTCTAGCTTTTTTCAGAATGAAATCCTTGTCATTATTGCAAATCGTTATTCCTTAATTAGATAGTTAAGCTGTGCTACAAATATTGACCCATCCGACTGCCCATTCCCACACAGTTGTGGATTGTACGAAAATTCGGCAACTCAACGAGTTGGAGCGTAGAAATACCGTGAAGCTACTTTTGATCCCTGGGCACGTGGGATTCAAGGGAAAAAACTAGTTGACCAACTAGCTCACTCCCACGTCCCTTGCCCTTGGCTCCTATCCCGACAACCTGCACAGTAATGTGAGCTAGATGGACAGACACTACGAACTGTCGCCAATCCCGAGCGGCAGTCCCGTATTCCTCGAGCGCGGCTTCGAAAAATTCTCCTGAAGCAAAGCAGGAAGGATATGTTCGCACCCTTGCTGTGACCTCATGGCTGCTTCGCTAGACACTGTTTCCTCTAAGGCGACCTCGAGAGGCTTCGTTGGGTACTCATAGTAGCACAGAAAGAATATAAAACCCAGACAAGATGCAAAGAAGGCACTGATATAATGCGCGTCCTCATCACAATGGATTAATAGCTATTGAAGCACAATTCAGTGCTAAAATTGCACTGATTGGTAAAAAGCTCATCAATAATCTTCTAAAAGTGACGCTCCGATCCATTAGCAATTATTCAATCAATTAATGCCATTAAAATTCGAACTTGCTCCGAAGTAAATAGCATGTAAGCGTTTTTCCTGAACATCTTTTTAATTTTTTGTAACAGAGGATGAGAAAAATGAACGAATGATAATGATCATGGCAGCTAGCTGCAGTTACGAGCTACATGTAGCATCTCATTCCCTAATGCTTTTTGCACCCAGCTAATTGTATTCAAGACAATTAAATGTTCAATTAGCTTGGAACTTGCCCCAATAACCTTCTAATCTGGGATTTTCTAATGGATTGGTATATAGTAAAAGTTTATACAATTGCCATCATAATAAAATTCCTTGTCTAACGGGACCATACTCTTGGCTAAAATTTTCGTTTGAATAAAAAATGTTAGGGTGACAGGCATTTTTGTCGTGGCATCCATCAACAATTAAATCGTCACCTTTTCTTTTTCCAAAGCAGAAAGGCAAGGCCAACCGGCTATTGTAAAAATGTATTTCAGATCTCGTGAGCTTTTCTGCCATCAGTTTAACACGATTTTGACGTATGGAGCCCAGAAGAAGACAGGTTAGAGACAATGTGAAGAGCTCACCTACCAAGCATTTCATGTTCCATTGGGTTCTTTGATGGGAAATATATGCAACCTCAACTGCTGGCATAATGTTGCTCCATGCCATCATCCAACTGTCATGAAAAAGAAGATTATTTTACGATTGCAAAGAAACCTTTTATTCTTGTACCATATACAAATGAAACTGTTGGTATGAAAAGCTTGCTAAATATGTACGAGGGCTTATATTAAATAATAAACCTTCAATTCCCTTTTTCATTTAGATCCCAAATGTTTTGGTTAATTAAACCTTGCCTTGGACTACAATTTATGGCTGCTATTCATTGGCTAGTGGCATGATAAGTCTCGCCCAACTTTGATGCGCAATTTCGAATCAAGGACATCTTATGTAAAAGGACGGGACAGTTCATTTCTTGGAAAGTTCTTGAAGTCCAATTTTTGCGAAAAAAATACACCACGGAGGTAGGAAATTTGCAGTTTTTTCGACATAAAATTAGTGTTCCGTCCTTCTTCTTAAGGTGTCTTTGCTTCGAATAAAAAACCCCTACCTTAGATATGGACCAGAGATATAAGGCCCGAAGACGCTTGCATCGAATTCCTATTGGACAAAAAATTTCCCACCATAGTATTTCTCTTAAACAGCGCAGCATTCAGTATCTGTTACTAGGCCGAAAATTTTTTTTATCATTTTCAAAGCCAAGCAGCTTGGGTAGGGTTGCTATGGTTTTACCAGTGCCGATCATCGCTCTACTGAGCTCGCTTTCGCCTGCACACGTTCTGACCGCAGCTGATTCAGCGCTGGCCATTATTAATGGAAAGCAGTTTGAGTGTCTCGATGGGCCTCACTCGACTGATCCTTACCTAAAAGTGATCAAGGATGGCAAGGAGCTTTGCACGACGGAGTACATAGCAAGTCAGTTTATCGAATATTGATTAGAGTAAGGAAAATTAACACAAAATATAAAACCTTACTTCTACAGAGAAATGTGGAGTAAATGCAGCAACCTGGAACTACAACTGTTCAATTAGTCCAGAATGGGATTCCGGCCAATTCAGTCTAGTTGTGTTTGACTACAACTGGGGCAGCTCTGACCGACTAATTGGTGAGTGCGCTGTGAGCAGATATGCGAGCGGCTACCACCAGTGCGAGCTGAAGAGGTCGGGCAGCAGCGAAACCAAAGGCTACGTCACCTATTATCAGCAGAGTAAGTCTGCTAATGGAAATTTCCGTATACAGAAGCAGTTAATATTTACGACAACGTTATTCCTTATTACGCTAACACAGGAAGTTTTCTCAGCTACTACACCATCACAACCGTATCCGGTAACCTGTCTTATAATAAGACTGAAGCAAAGACCAATCTGAATAAATTAAAGTGGTTACACCTATTTATAAAATCGATTTTTGTACTTGAACGCAAGGCGCTTCTATATTTAAAAAAATCAATAGAACAGACTATATTGCTGCGAAATTGTTCACAGTTGCGGAGTCAATGTACCCTAAATACTTATATAGATATGTCATAAGCAAGGAAGGCTTTCTCTTAGCTAGCTATTATTTGACGCTAATTTAAATTTTTGATTATTTATGAAAAAAGAAACTAAATCTATACGTTTAAATTGATTCGCTTAACCTATAGTTGTTATACTGGGCCGCAATAAAATAAATTGGGGGCCGAATAATATTCAAATTTGTTTCACGCGGACGCAAATGAAAATTCGGAACTTTTTCCTATACATGTAAGTGGCGCGCTGGTGAACACAAGGACCCCTTAAGCGTATTAATTATATGAGCATATCAAAACAAGATTTTTCCTATCTCCGTATTGCATCTATAGCGAAAATCGGACTCCAAAAACTTTCCACGAAACGAAGCGTCCTGTCCTACTACTTAATGTGTCCTTGGTTCGCTAGTCACAGTTTTGTCCATGTCAATTGCTACGGATCAATTTATTGTCCCTTAAGATCTCAAGCCTCTTCCCTCAACATCCTAATAAAGCATCCTAATAAATGCGCTGCCACCAGCAAACTGTGTATCCACGGATACAACTGATTTCGACACATCAGAAACCCTTCGGGCTTCAAAATTTAAACAAGAATGGTGGACAGCCGCATCCAGCTCGGGCCAGTGCGAGACCGCCAGCGCTGACCAACATGTATTATCAAAGCCATATCAGCTGGTTACCATACGCCTAATCATACGATTTAAATTTATATTTGGCAATTGATTTTAAGAACGTCATGAACTCTGAACACTCTACTGCCATCAGTAGGCTAGTCAGTGCATGCAATTCTACACCCGCAGAGCGCACTGCCGGCCTCAGGCCCCCTGAGTGCACCAGTCTCTCAGGCTGCATGCTGTACAACTTTCGCGTCGGGATGTTCAACCTGGCCCCCATTACTTGACTGGCCACGCCGATTCTGTGCTGCGCAAGTGGTCACCGCGCCTGACCTTCACCGGCTGTTCATTCCGGTGTCCGATGTCACGGTCTACATCCGGGACCTTTTCCAGTTGCACTTTGAAGCCTAGTAGTAGTAGTAGTTTAAATTAACGGTCCTATTTTTCGTCAACGTGGTCAATATTGTGATCCGCTTCTAAAAAATAATAAATTAAAAAGCACAATAAAATTATTATTATAAGTCATTGTATTTTCCTTGACGGAGTATAGCCTAATGTGTACCTGATTAGCTTGGCTACATTGCCTTTATCTTGCTAGAGGCGAGCTGTAAAATTGGCTGTCATTGACGGCTGATGCATTAGAAACTGACGTACTTGAAGGTATGAGACATCTAGATTTATTATGATGAAAAATCTTTTTTTCGAGTGAAAAACGAAAAATGTTTTCAAAAATTTTTGCGGATACTTTCCAATTAATGTTATGCTTTATGGCTGTCCGGAGTATGCATACAATGGGAGATTATTTATATGGTTTATGGTTTTGATGGAACCATATGAATAAGCTTATTGTTACTGTGATTTAACCATAGACTAACTAACATTGCTTAATGCTAAGGGGTGCATTGTTACTATGGTTTACCATACTAACAACGCTTCAGTCAAAGATTCATTGTTTAACGCCGATTGTTTAACGATGCCTCAGCGAATCAGAAACGTTCTAGTCGAGTATGCTAAACGATAGTGACAATAAGCTTATTCATATGGTTCCATCGTTAAGCAATAAGCAAAGATCACTCGTGGCTACGCCACTCGTGAATTTGCTTATTGCTTAACTCTAGAACCATATAAATAATCTCCCATTGCTTAACGCTCGTTGCTTAACGCTGCCTGAGCGAATTAAAAATGTTTTTGACTGCATTGGTTTTGGCCATAAACTACGAAATGAACAGAGTACACTTGAGAGAGGCTTTGAGAGGGGGAGAGAGTATGAGACTTGCTTGCAATAAATTACTTTTTTCCGAAAATGCATCTCGTTAATTGGAAGCACTTGCCAACTGATTCTCTGAATGGAGTAACAAGCAACGAGTTATTTCTGCACTGAGTTCAACCGATCACGCTGATGACTGCGATAAGTAAGGCACTGGAGCGACCACTAGTAGCTGCACCTAAGTTAAATGCCGAAGTCGAATCTTCTAGCAACGTACCTGCCGTAGCTGCCGACGAGGTTGTTAGCGTGACTGTATCGCCGACTGAATCGGCTGGAGCTTCCAACGGAGTTGCTAGTACCTACACTATTACTACTGATACCGAGCCAGTTACATCAAATGACAGCGATAAGAAGCCTACAGTCGTCCTGAATTTCAACGGCAAATTCGAAAACTGCACATTTCAAATCAAGGGGACGTAATTCGGCATGGTTGAATTGTGGTTTACTTTAATAATCCATTAACAATTGAATTAAAATGGTTGTCTATTTGTTACGTACATACAAGTTACAATTTCGTCATGTAATCGTTTCTCCTATTGTACTAGCTGTTCTGGTAGTTCTGTAGTGCCAACTGCTTTTCATTTTCAAATTCTCTAAATTAAACGGGTTACTACCTTTGTCTATGGTAAATTAAAAAACTGCGTTAAGCAATGCACATTTCACTCAAGCGTTGTTATAACGCTAAATCATAGTAACAATTGATAATTTGCTATTTGCCAAATTTTATTGTCGCACGCTTCTATTTTTAGATTTATTCAGCCAGCGAACCCCATAAATTCCTACCCCAAATCAGACTGGTTCGATTCAATGAGTGAAACGATTGTCTATGGCTGAATTCGTTAGTCAATGATATTGACGCACGGCTTTTGAGTGCAGCAACGACCTAGGCACGACGTCTAACTATAACTTCGCCACCAATCCGATCAATCACTGCAGTTGAGTTATGTTCGAGTAGGACGACGAATATTTTAAGTAATTATAGTTTTATTGCATTCATTAATGTTTATAAATGACAATTGTACGTTACCTTTCAGTTTATATTCATTAAATTAATATGCCTTGTTACAACCTTGTCCTTTGTTTGACAGAATGCTCGAGTTCAACATCCGATGGTCCAGGGGGTCAGCCCAGCTGCCGCTGCAACTCGTGCCTAGGTCGTTGCTGCACTCAAAAGCCGTGCGTCATCTCTCCAGTGCTTGTCTAACCAATAGATTATTTAATTGCCTGCTCGCATTATCAAATTACCACCTGCAAAATGCTATAATTGCCCCCCTATCTATACTTCATGTGACTGCTACCTATTTGCTCTGCTTAGACAGCAGAACAGGAATTTGCTGTTGCAGTGTTGCCTGTGCTCAAATAAAACAGTCTGATGAATTTTCCGCTTGAGGAATTGCCGAGTTCATTCATTTTCGTAGCCATCGGTTCACACTTGCATGTCTAGCAATGCACTTTTTTGCCAGAATGCCACAATTAGCTATACAATTTTTATGTGCTCAATCAATAAATTAGACGGCTAAAAAACACCTGATTTTGTTGAAACGTAATGAAAATGAAGCTATTTAATCAATAGATCATTAATTTGACTTTTATGTTAACTTCGTGTGTAAAATCTATTCGATTTTCAGGCTTTCGTAGCTTCCTTTTTTGATTAGCTAGGTCTGATCGGAAAACTTTTACTTTAGTTGACTTTATTGATTAGAGGCAGTAACTCTAAAAACCATCTAACTGTCGGGAAAGAATTGATAGATATGGGCACTACCTGCAAGAAACTATCACATCTTCGAACATTTTTGCATGCACAATTGTAAAATTGTGAAAGATAAAAAACATACGCCCTTTAAAAGCTTTTTGACCGACAACATTGAGACTCTGCTTCAGGTTTCTATCAGGATTCTGGTTTTTATTGATAGATACAACAGGATTAGTCAATAAGAAAAGAAGCTGAATGGGTAAATAATTCTCCAAATTGTTTCCTGTCTATGATTTTATGCTTAAGATAATTTGTAGATGCTAAAGTGCTTTTTAACACGATGATATATCTTGCTTGAGATGATGGGTAGATGCTAAAGTACTTTTCACCACGATGATATATCTTGCTTGAGATGATGGATAGATGCTAAAGTACTTTTCAACACGATGATATATCTTGCTTGAGATGATCAGTAGATGCTAAAGTCTATTCTGAAGTCATGATAAATAATACAATAGATTTTTAACATTTTTAACGATAGGAAACTTTCTGCTTGCACTAAACCTACCGTTAACTCAACTACACTGCTAGTTCTACAGATCACCTCTTAGCTAAAAGAACTGACGAACTGATGAAATATGCTTAGAGAGAGAAAAGAAAAGGCTAACTAACAGACATTGTTGACAGATGCACACGAACTAGCAAGACTTCGAGGGCTAGAATATTTTATTTTCTAAACCTCATCTCGTAAACAAAACGGCTAATCGCGCCGCAGTTTGCATTGTAAATCATCAATCAACCCGCCAACTTTCGGCAGAGCAGCAGGCCAGCCAGTTCGCGTCGAAAATTCCTAGAGGCGGCCACGTAGAGCAGAAAGTTGACCGTGTGATTGAGGTTGTACAGCATCTGGAACACCTCCAGCAGCAGGTCATTGGTGTCTTCCGAGACGTCGACTAAGTCGGCGATGATCATGTAGACAAAGTTTGGCATCAGCAGCGCAACGAAGCTGGCCGAGATTGCCAACGTCACCGCGATGGAGCCACGCAGCGCCTCTGACGCGGCGTCAGAAGTTTTCGGCGAGGCAGCCGATGTGGCCGAAGTTTCTGAGGAAGCGACGCCAGTCCGACGGCCCCGGCGCATCCGGCGACACAAATACCACAGTAGGACGGCGTTCAGCGCCAGCACCAACAGGCTGGGCGCCACCGCCACAGTTGCCATGGCAATGTAGATTCGAATCTTATTTATCTGGGCAAATTCGGGCCGCCAGGTGCAGCGCGAAGCTCCAGTGGAGTTGGCCATTGACGACGTGTCGGCAACCATGGAGCGGGCCGGCAGGACGACGACATTCTTGGCTACAGCCAGCAGCGTCAGGCACAGCAGCTGCACCAGCGCCGCCCGGGTGGTTGCCAGGCGCTTGGCTGCCCGCGCCGGCGCCAGCAGAGCCACCAGCCGGTCAGCAGCCAGGCAGGGCACAATCCAGACGGCCACGTCGCCGCTGCAGTATTCCAGAAAGACGAACAGCGGGCAGGCCACGTCGGCTCCAGGCGGAGGCGGAGCGCCTGCGCGTTGCGCCAAATCTGGCGCCATGCCGAACAGCAGGGAGACGGAGCCGCAGATGGCCAGGCCGCGAAGCTGCACGCTGACGCTGCCGCCGCGCAGACGCTTCGCCGACATGGCGAGCACCACCAGAGCGTTGGCGGGCAGGCCGAGGCAGAGCAGCAGGGCGCGATAGGTCAGGCCGAATGTTTCGAGCTGTTCTGGCGTCATGAAGTCTGAGTTGATTTGTTTAAATGCGATTGCTTAAAACAAAAGTTAAATAATCTGCACATTAAAAAATAATGACGCTTGCCGTGCTGGAGTGCGTTGGTACATGTGTACCTACGAAGTGCTGAAGCGACCCTCTATTTGTTATAAAATTTGAATAGATCGTGTTGACTTATTTGGCTGGGAAATTTTTGAGCTGGGACTTGGAAGGCTGCAGTAAGCTTTCACACTAAATGTTTACCGTGGGGAGCCATGCAGAGAGACAGTCTGTTCTGTCGTTTTGTTAATTGGAAGTTGGTGGCGTGCCTGGTTAAATTGGAGATCAGTATTAAATTTGACTGCTCATTTTTTTCTTGGAAGCAGTGCAATATATTCTGCTGTAGTACACACAAATCATTTATTTTTTTTCTGCGACAAGACCATTTTTCATGCAGTGAAAGAAAATTACTGCAGCTGTGAAGATTTTTCTGAGGAATACAGTTACGCTCGTACCAATTATCCGTAAAGATTCTTCCAAGTCACAGTAGAAGCCAATGCTATTCGTATTTGGATTGCGTTGGGCCAAAACCTGACAACCGGTAGAAATCAGATAGCGACGTGATGTCAGACAAGATCAGATCAAAGCAAACACTGCTGCAAAGTAACTCTACACGGCCAAAAATTTTTTTCATGGCTTCGCAACATCCCTGTTTGTTTCTGTTAATTTTCAGTTGCATGCCATTTGGGTGGTAGCTAGTGAAGCAATTATTGCAGTTAGCGATTCATTCCATCCTTTTATAAAACGTGGATAATTGGTATAAAAAACTTCAATATAAAAGCCGCAGCATGCATGGTGGATGACTGAATACATATTTGCACTGCTATTTTGTTAGTTAAGCCTATATAGCTCGATTTCAATTATCATTCAAAATCCCCCTCGAATCATAAAGAGCGGTTGGACTCGTAGATTTCTAAAGAAGCTCTCTTTGTTAGCTGAATAGTTAATGTCTAAAATAAAATTAGCTATGTCTTCGTTCATTACAAGTAAAAGATACATGTAACTGAAAAGTTGAATCAGTCAATACAACGTATAAAGTATTCTTAAATTTTGGCGCCCCAACTGTAGGTTTCTCCTAGAAAGTTTCTAACCGAATATCGCTAGCCCATAGCTTACTTCCTGGATGTCTATCAAAATCAATACTTTGTATAAATTTAAAATCTTCCAACACTTTATCAATTGATTTGATTTTGAAGATTACTGTAATTGTGAAAAAAAATTCTGCATCTTTGACAGTAATATGATGCCAATGGATTTGCATCATATTACTGTCAAAGTGTCAAACCTTCCAAATGAATTTCTATCGTGTGGAACTCACCAACTATAGAAGCAACGTGTATGAAGACGTTGTCAATAACCAAGAAGTTTTATTATCTTCTAGATGCACAACAGTGACACAGATGAAAGTGGTCAAAAACTAAAATAGACCCTCTTAGTTAGTGAAAGCCTGTTGGGACACTGGATGGGAGGCTTCTATTTGCTCATTGGTGAAGCATTTTTACTTTCCGTATCTAGGGGAGCGCAGCTGACCAATCATAAGTGACGAAAAAACGCCCATAGTTCGAGGAAAATCGTTTTTGGCTGATCCAAATATTGTCATGTCAGTTTAAAAAAACGAGCCACACGTATTTTTTTGAGTGAGCACAAAATGCTGTTTTAAACTTTTTTGAAGAAAATTGTTTGGAACAATTTTTGAATCATGGAAATAGAAAAGCATTTAAGAAGCAATAATGATAATAAATTCAGCTATTGCTTTTAAACTGTCAAATGCAGAAGAATTGAATGTTGGATCTGGGTGGATCCAATTAATTTTACACGGATTGAAAATGAAATGTGATACAAAATGTGTTCTTTCCGTAATTGCATCCGCTGGCACTTCGGCATTGTATACTGTAGTTGGCACCTCATTGGAGGAGTTGTAACCTAGTGACTAGAGCAAAGTGATGAATCCTGGCTTGGCCAACCCAGAATCTTTTTCGCTCTCCTACCTCTAGTGCTCCATCGCTATGCGTGCCCCAGCTTGTAACAGTCCCTGTTAGGCATGCTACAGCCTGTTCTACCTGTAATAGGACAGAGGGATGACTCATCGGGTGACTCATTGTTTTACCCCTGGGTTGCGCAACCACGGGTGACCTTGACATCCACCCCCTCCGCTCTATTGTTCGGAATCAGTGAAGCGGAACGAACTTGGGGATTAGCAACGTACTTGGAGATAATTCTGCCTGTTCACACTTTTGGGACCATCAAGGGGGCTTTTGGCGTCTGCAAACCGTGGAGCTCTGTGACATCCGCCAGCTTTTCGCTTTTCCGAAGGAGTTTTTCCCCTCCTTCCTTTCGCTCCCTGCTGGCGGAGGACGGGGCTCCTCCGCTGCCTTTTTGCGGGTAGGTGGCTGCTAAGTGTCTGGCCGCTGACTAAGCGTCAGTCACCCATGGACAGCCAAGCAGTCGCAACTGGTACCACACGGGTTCACGAGTGCCGGTCCTGTAGGGGAGGGCAAGCGGTGTTGGCAGTCAACTCGACCCGACACCGACAGCCCAAATCTACACCTGGCCCCCGCCCCTGTTCTCGGAGCCGAAATTCAAGATCTGCGTGCGAGCTAAGAGCGGCACGCTGGACGCTGCCCAGCAGGACGGGGTGGTCGAGTCCATCGACACCTTCCTCTGGGACAACGACGGGCTCGGCATTCAAGTCGAGTCGATCCGCCACGCCAACGGCGCAATTATCCTTGTTTTCAAGGACGAGGCCCAGCTTGAGCTCGCCCTCGCTAATATTCCCCACATCTCCTGGGAGCTCTGTCCGGCGACTCTTCCGGAGATGACGGTCGAGCGGGCCAAGCCCCCCCCGCCGTGCAAGCGTTACCGAGCCTTTTATTCTGGCTCGCGATCTATCGAGGAAGTCCGGGAACGGCTGATCAGCAAGTTCCCGGAGCTCCCGACCGACGGCATCAGGGCCTTCAAGGAGGTCCCGGCCAGAGACGGTCCTGGCAAGAACCTCTACATGGGGTTCAGTGCAGAGTGGGAAGCCGCCCTGCAAAGGAGCGAGTTTGCCGCCTACATTCAAGCCTGGAAGGTCGTCTTCCATCTCTTGGCCAGGCGCAAGCGCACCGGTGGCGGACAAGGACGCCAATGAGGTGAGTCCGTGAGCTCGGATGGCTCGGAGAACGCTGCCTAAGCTCGTTCTCACTCACGCACTCTGAATCATGATGAGGCGTGACCGTCTGAGGACCGGAAGGTCCAATGATGATCCTTCCACACGCAACCTAAACTGTTATCCGCCCTTGGCGAACGGCTGCGTGTCCAACCTGAACTTTGTTCAGATTAACCTGCATCATGCCATCGCTGCCTCCAGCCTCACCGACACCTTTGATGGCAGAAGTGTCGATATCTATCTCATTCAGGAGCCGTACACGCACAGACACAAACCTGCCCTTTTGCCTGGCGGTTTTCAAACCCTGCATCTCCCCACTGGTGATACTCCGAGGGCGATTGCTCTGGTAAGGAATAACCTACCGGTCACTATCATGCCTATGTTTTGCAACAAAGATATGTGTACTTTTATCCTTAACGAGTTGATTTTTACTTCTGCCTACCTGGATTTCCAGGAGGAGATCCCTACTCCACTACTCCAGGAGTTGGTGGACTTCTGCAACCTTGAAAACAAGAAGCTCATCATCGGCTGTGATGCCAACGCACACAACGCTGCTTGGGCCAGCAGCGATACCAACATGAGGGGAGACCTACTCATCGACTTCATCAACACCTCTGCTCTGCATATTTGCAACAGGGGTAACAAGCCTACTTTTGCTAACTCGGCCAGAAAGGAGGTCATTGACCTCACTCTGGCCTCGAACAAAGCTTTTAATCATGTCCAGAACTGGTGTGTTAGAGATGAAATTCCCTCGCTGTCTGACCACTTTTTCATTCAGTACAGCGTTTCCACCGCTGGTACCCAGCCGGAGCAGTCGGACCGGCTGAACCTGAAGAAGACCAACTGGGACGGGTTCAGGAGAGACCTGAGCAACCTCCTTGACAGCTCTCTCGCTGACATGCAAGGCGAGGAGGAGATCAGCAGCATCGAGCACCGCTGTAATCTGCTGGTTGATATGCTTAATACCGCCACACGCGCCAACACACCTCTGTGTAAAAGCAGGAAAAAATATTCTCCCTGGTGGAACCCTGAACTTACTCGGATGAAGAAATCCACCCGGAGGCTACAGCGTATAGCCTACAGCAACAACACTCCTGATGACTGGGAGAACTACCACACGGCCCTGCGTTGCTACAAGAGTAACATCAGGAAGGCGAAAAAGAATACCTGGAGAACCTTCTGTGCCAGCCTGGAAGGCCAGCATCCCACGGCGAGACTCGTCAGATCACTCAAGCAGGACAACCTCGCTCAGTGCAACTCCCTTCTGCACTCCGATGGTAACTACGCCAAGTCTGCCGATGATTCTCTCAAGCTAATTTTCTCTACGTGCTTCCCCACAGAGGAGCACCCCGAGTACATCGCTGCTGATCATAGACCATGTGATCGCGCCCTTTTTCAACAGTGGACCACCCCTAGCCTGCTTAGCCTGGCGGCCAGCTCCTTCAAGCCTTTCAAGGCTCCTGGACCTGATAAAATCGCTCCCTGCACTCTGCAGGAAGCGCTCAAGCTCAGGAAATTCGCGGAGACCCTCTCGAATTTGCTCACGGACTGTTTCACCACGGGCTTCATTGCTGCCATCTGGAGGACTGCCAGGGTGATCTTTATCCCTAAGCCTGCTAAGGGTGACTACACCAATGTGAAATCCTTTCGTCCCATCAGCCTCACCTCCTTCTGCGTCAAGTCATCCTGTGGAGACTGCGAGACTGCGATTTGCGCACTGATCCTGTCAGTAAGTACCAGTTTGCTTTTCAGCCTGGCAAATCTACTGAGCACGCGCTTCATATTATTACCTCTGCTATCGAGAAGGCCATCCTGAGCAAGCAGTTTGCCTGCGGGCTCTTCTGCGACATTGAAGGAGCTTTTGACAATGTTAAATTCTGCTCCTTCAGAGATTCCCTCTTTCAGAAGAAAGTCAGACCCAGCATTGTCCGCTGGATTGATTACATGATCCGTAACAGATCGGTCACATCCACCCTCATAAATGCTACCTGCACCCGCTTAGTAACTAAGGGCGGTGCTCAAGGAGGGGTGCTTACGCCCCTTCTCTGGAACCTCGTTATGGACGAGCTCCTGACTGCCAACATTCCCAGCAGCATTATCCGTGTGGGTTATGCTGACGATGTCGCGGCCGTGGTCAGTGGACCCGACACCAGCACGCTGCAAAATCTTATGCAGCAGTTTGCCAACAAGGCCGAAGCTTGGGCCACCAAGCACGGTCTCACTATCAGCGTTGCCAAAACCGTGGCCATCGTCTTCACGCGAAAACGTAAGTGGGGCATGCGTAACCTCACTGTCTATGGTAAGAACATCCCCTTCGTGAAAGAGACTAAGTATCTAGGTGTGACGCTGACGCATGACTTGCGCTGGACAAAGCACCTCGACTACGTCATCAGACGCGCCAGGCGATGCTTCGCCCAGGTGAAGCGGGCCATTGGCCCCACCTGGGGTCTTTCCCCCAAGACAGTGCGCTGGATCTACACCGGCATCATTAGGCCCAGCATCACGTATGGGAGCCTCATCTGGTCCAGTGTTCTGGAACTGAAGACCGCCTGCGACCGGCTCCTCCAACTGCAAGGTACCTTTTGTCGTGCCATCACTGGTGCGTATCCTTCCACCCCTTACGAGGGGCTCAACACCATTCTTAATCTTCCCCCGCTGCATTTGTTTATTAAAGCGGAGGCTATGAAATGTTTTTCCCGTCTTCGATACGACAAATTTATTAAAAATACCACCTCGGGCTTCATGCCTGAGAAAACTCTCATTCCACATGTTGACTACGTCCGCCGCGGACTCTCTCAGCTTCACCTGGACCCCAGCGACGTGGACCACCAGCCGCCCACCTTAAACCTCAGGCGGGGCTACCGCCTTGTCATCCCTGATCGTGGTAGCCACCCCCAGGACGTGGGTGTCAATCGGCGCAGCCAGGGCATCCACTGCTTCACCGATGGCTCGCTGTGCCACGGCCTGGCTGGGGCCGGAATCGCCATCTTCCATGAGGGTAAGGTGCTCCTTCAGGAGAGCCTGCACCTCGGTGAGAACACCTCTGTTTTTCAAGCTGAAACCATTGCTATTAGCCAATGCGCTACGCACCTCACCAACGCCAACGTGAGCAACTTCAACATCAGATTCTACACCGATAGTCAAGCTGCTATCAAGGCCCTGTCGGCCAACAAGCTCAGCACCAGGACTACTTCTGACTGCTTCAAAAACCTACAGAATCTAGCGATCCTGAACAGGGTCAGCATCATCTGGACACCAGGCCACAGCAACATCCTTGGCAACGAGCTGGTTGACCAGCTCGCCAAGGACGGTAGCAAACCGGACGGCGCGCACCATGTGGTGAGGCCCCCCATGCCCAAGTCTACCATCACCCGGGCCATTGACGCTTGGCTCAGACACCAACACCAGCTGCACTGGAACAGCTGCACCGACTACAGGCAATCGCGCTCTGCAATGCCTAACATCAACCGGAAAGTCTCTGACTATCTGATTTCTCTCAATAGAACTGACCTCAGAGAGATGTGCATGGTCATTACTGGTCATGGCTTCTTTCAGAGACACATATCCCTGCAAAATGGTTGCTCCCCCACCTGCCCCTTTTGCGGCATAGGCGAGGAGGACGCCGCGCACCACGTGACATTCTGCCCGCACTTGCAGTCGGCACGCAAGCGTTACCTCGGATTCCCGCAAAGGATGGACGAGCTGACAACCCCGGACTCGATCCGTGATCTTCGCGCCTTCGTCAAGGACACTGGTCGGATGAAGGTCGCTGATGCCCCCCTGGAGAACCTGCCTGCTGCTGACGTGGGGTGGTCGCACCCCCAAAGCTAATTTCGCTTTCTTTTACCTTGGGGTTGCGAGAGGGGCCTCGCGGCCTATTCGCGGCGACTAGCCCCCCGTCAGTAGTAAGTAGTAAGTAAGTTTGGGACCATCAATATTTTTAGGTTTTCAGATCAGCGCGTCATACTCTTTCCGACCGTAAAATTTTTATCTCATTTATCTCATGATCATTATTAATGAAATGACCCTATGACGTCATCACCATGAGTCATCGATGACTCATGGCCTACCCCTCTCTGTACAGCTTTCCAGCCAATCGGAGTGAAGCTGCAGGTCAAGGTCAGGGCGGATGACTTCAGACTCACCAATCAGCCGCGTGACGCGTGATTTTGGCACTATAAAAGCAAGCCGATTTTGGCCCCGAAAGCTCCAACCTTTCGGGATATCGTGACACCCTTTGGTCCCTGTCGAGGATCTCTCCAGGCCCCAAATCCCTGTCCCCCGACTGGCTCCTGTCCGGTCGAGATCTCTCCCGGTCAGCCCCTGCATCATCATTTCCCCTTCCGGTCGTCGAGGATCCCTCCGACTAGGAGCAGCAACCGAGACTGAGCAGATCGACATTAACGCCTGACTTCCGACATCTGGCACGGCACGCCCGAGGCTGACAAGCGAGCGACGCGTCCGCCCCTGACCTTACTGCGGCCTAACTTCGAGCGGCTGGTGAGTCCCCCCTGCTTGTTTTTCTGCTACTTTTTAGGTGCTTAGAGTGCGCGCAGTCTCTTTTTCACTTAGGGCTCTAATCTAATAATATAATAGCCGCCGAACCAGTGAAGGTTGTTCTCAGGACAGTCGTGTGTGAAATCTCTGGTTTATTCCCCTTTTCTTTAGTGCTTATTGGCTCATTTAGGCCATGCAGCCGCTGGCTTAAATAGCTAATGCGCCGCTGTGGGGAGCCACATGGAGATTGGAAGCCGCTAATGTACTTTTTTGGTCCGTCTAACCGAGCAATCTCTATTTTCGGTAATATATTGAATTCTAATTGCATAACGAACGTAGCAACTTTATCAGTACTTTTTCTGATGCAAATTGCGCCACAATTAATACAAATCCTGTTGCAGATGGGGTGGTCCCCAGCCTAGAGTCTAAAGGTCTTATCAAGATTTTATCTTAGTCCGGTTTAGTCAGAATACTAGTCTGGTTTTCAACGATGCAGCCATTGCTGAATGCCCCCTATAGCACAGCTCAATACCTTTCTCAGACTGTGGGTGGATTGTAAGTTTTTTTTCGTAGGCCTGCAGCATTCAGAAGCTTAGTAAATTCGAAAATTGGGAATAAAACATAAATATTTATGCGACGAGGGGGGCTCAGTGCAAAACTTCTAAGTAGAATACTTCCGCGAGGTACAATTGTATATTCGTTAATGAATCCGTAGAATAAAAAGAATCAAATAACTATTTCTAGAAATTTCACGCAATTTTTTAAACCGAAATTAAAACGTAATTTTCGGCATTTAACTTTTAAGTAAGTACGAGGCAGCTACAGCCTACCGGTACCGCACTCCGTGTATTAGCGTATTTAAATTAAATATTAATGCATTAACATATATAATGTATGTATTAACATATATATTAGCAAAAAATTTGCTGCTGCGATTTAAAATATTAATTAAAGCAGATATAAACTCTATTGTAATTGCAGAAGCAGATTATCCTATTGCTCAATCATATATAAAACAATCATAGGCCTAAGTCATAAGCCTACTGCCTATATATGCTTTATTTTACTCAGTTTTTCATTTCATGAATGTCTAGTAGTCATTTGCACATATTTTTTTTAATTTAGTAGGCCTCAATAGCTAATGCAGACAAGTATATCATTTTTTATTTAAAAGTCTTTTTATTCTCTTTTATTATTGCTATTTATAAAAGTTTAAAATATATGCTTCAATTTTATTATTTTATTGTTCTTTGGCCTACTTGTTTAAAAAACCTTAGGCCCAGGCCTATATTGCAAATCTGACAATTCTATAAAGCAAGAATAATATATAATGCTGTTAGGTTGGAAAAAGCAGCACAGGGTGTCTCAAGCAATTAGGAAACAACTTGACATTACAGATTTATATTTGCTAGACTATTGTTGTATTAATTTGTATTTTCATGAAGTTTCTAAACATTGCTCTCTTAAGAAAAAGGAAAACATCAATAGTCATACATGCGCAACCTCCTGAATCTTACCCGGCCAGTGGGATGTTGTTTAATGTAAGTGCGACATTGTTTGTGACAAAAAGTGCAATGTTGTTCAGTGTAAGTGTGACATGGCTCGTCAGTGGAAAAATTTGCGACTTAGTTGGGCAAAAATTTGGAAGGACCAAAAAAAAGGTCCTGCAAACCATTTTTGTCTGAATCTTCCCAATTCTTCTCCATTTTGCGACTTACCCCCTCGTTTTCACCAATTTTGTGACATACATCGGCGATTTCGCAACATACATCAGTGATTTTGCAGCATACAGCGGCAATTTTGCGACATACATCAGCGATTTTGCGATGTCCATTGCTTGGCAGGCCTGTCACCCGGCCAATTCGGCCGGGTGTTGCGCATGTATGTTAATAGTAATTACTTCTATTGCATAAATAGTAATTTTTTACTTAGATTGATACCAAGATACCAATTTAGTAGTATTACTTGTATTAAGTAGTATTATTATATCAAATTTAAGCTGAATCAAGGCCTATTTTTGGACTTCTTGAAGTTTAGGTTGGTAAAATATTTCCAGTTTTTCTAGGCTCATAAATATATGTGTATAGGGGTTTTTGATATGCTGATTTCAATTTTCCATTCTATTTTCATTTAGCTTAAATACATACCTGGGGTCTAGGAGAATATGGATTTTAGGGTAGGGGAAAATGGTTCCTGGACACTTTGTCATCTGCTTTTTTTTCATCTGGATGACAAAGTATCCGGGGTCTAGGAGAAAAAAAGTATATGACAAAATGAACAAGACTTAAAGACACTTGGTTAATCTCTATGATTTATGGCAAGGTGCATGTCTAACCATTACTAGCAAGCCTATTATTGTTTAATTGCTGTCTTTATGCTTTGTGCAAATTTCAAAATTTGAGTTTCAAATGTAGATGTGGGCAGTGCTGTAGCTAGGAATTTTTGATAGGGGGGATACATGAAGAAGTTAAATGAACAATTCAAAATTTAGCTATGGAAGAGAAAAAAACAATGTTTAAATGGTAATACTCACCCCTTTCAACTCTCCCACAATTTTCTGCCATTTGGGAGATATATCCCCATATCCTCCCCTAGCTATGCCACTGGATATGGGGCCACAAAGCAATCCAAACACAAGGACTGTCTCAACATTGAACTGTCTCACATATGTCAACTACAGCTATAATGCAAATGTGCTGCATTGCACCTGTTACAATGTTGCATTATTCATCAAATTTAAATGAATGAATTTAAACATTTGTGATTGCCTGGAACACATGCTTTGCTATTAGTTTTCCATAAGCTGTATGCATTGGGAGCTATAAATCAAGTCAAAACTGTAGAGTGTAGTTTCTATTAATGGATAACAAACTGACCAAACTTTAAGATACTTAATGGATAACTTAATGGATAACAAACTGACCAAACTTTAAGATACGCCAATAGGCTGGATGACAAAGTGTCCAATCTGAAAAGTGGATGACAAAAGTGTAAGATGACAAAAAAGCAGATAACAAAGTGTCCAGGAACCAAGGGAAAATCTGTTATTAGCTAAAATAATTTATAGACCTAATCTTCAATAGAGGCATAGAGATCTATTGAAGATTGGGTCTATATATTATCTCTGTTAGTAGCTTTACCCACATCTAGGATATGGGAGACCTATAGCTTACATAATTTATAGACCTAAGCTTCAATAAGGACATGGATAATAAGTGCATTTAATCAAAGATTTTTTAATTTACCTAAAAATTTAAATTCAATGTATGCTATTTTTTAAATTAAATATTTAAAATCAAATGAAATTACTATGCATCTATAGGTCTATTAATTTAATTTTGTTTAATTGCATAAAAGAACCAACTTTAAAGACATTTCAATAAATTTTTCCTGCAATTTTTTTCTGCTTAATTGAACTAAAAAATATGCTATATTTTGTAAGTTAAATTACTTAATATTTCAAATCATTTAATTTTGAATTGAAAAAGGATTTTAGCCAGTAATACTTATTTTCTATTATTTTATAAAACTTTATTAAATAATAAATGTTTTTAAGTGTATAAAGTCATTAAAAAGGTATAGTTGTCTAGCATTTTTGAAAGCACTTTGTCTTATTTTTGCTAATAATGATATTCAAAGTCACTTATCCATGTATCAATAAGTCATGGAAGCTATAAAAAATTAATATATAAGAAAAATCCTATATTTCTGATATAGATTAGGTAATTTTGTAAAAATTGCCCTAAAGACTAGAGGAAGGTCTAAGAAGACTAACTACTGAAGAACCAACAGGTTGTTGTGCCATTTAGTTTTAATCAACAAGTGTATATATGCACTTGCATTATTCAATGACCTTCTCCCAGCAACTGCATGCTTTATTTAGACATTTCTGTATGCCCGCAAAAACATATTTAGCTAAATTCTTAGACTACAAAAAAGTATTTTTCATCAAGGCAATCACTAAATGTTTGGCATTGCAAAAACCACCTACAGTCCGCAGCATGGCAACGATAGCGCCGCAGCCTGCCAACGCTAATCAACAATCGGACGGGTCGCCATTTTTGCCCGCCCAATTGGCCCAACTGCGCGCCCAAATCAATGCCTACAAGAGTCTGAGTAAAAATCAGCCAATACCCGACGCCCTTAAAGCTCAGGCAATGGGCACCTCTTTGACTAGGCCGGTGCCAGATAACATTGCGCAACTGTTAGCTCAGTCCAGTCAGGTTCAATCGGCTCCCGTTGCCACCGTTGTGTCCGAAATGGTTGCTACGGCCCTACCCGGCACAGCTGTTGTGGCTTTTTCTGGCGCATTGCCAACCGCTGTGCAGCCAACCGCTGTGACTGTGTCCATGTCTCCTCTACCGAAGGTGAGTTGCGCCTCCAGCGAAGATGGTTTTGTTTACTTTTTTATACGGATTAATCTTGGGTGAAGTACAGTCTGCTTGAGTGTTGGGAAGAAAGGGGGTGGTGGCGGCCTGATGAAGGACTGGAGAGATTATTACAGATTTGACACTCAAAAAAACACAGGTTGCCGTAGTTCAGCAAGCGGCCGCTACCGCCAGTGGAGGCGTTGCCACGGCAACCCATTTGCCCGTGACGCTGCCTCTGCCGCTGCTTCAGCACCAGCCGGTTCAAATTCAGCATCACCATCTGGCACTGTCGCATCATCCGGCCCAGCAGCCGCAGCCGCAGCCTCATCAGCAACAGGCTATCATACATCAGCCGATTCACGCTTTGCAAACGCTGCCTCAGCAGTCCCAGCAGCAGCAGCAAATTACAACTCAGCAAGTGTCTGTGTCCATCACGCAGCAGCAACAGCAACCGGCTCTCCCAGTTGTCCACTGCCTGGTGCCAACCGAACGCCCGCCAGGCCTGGATCCGGCTGAACTATTAAAAGAACGCGAGCTGCGCATGCAGAGCCGAATAATTAGCCGGATAGGCGAGCTAGAGCGGATGTCCGCGTCTGTTAGCGATGAGGCTAAAACCCGGCTGCAGATTGAGCTGCGCGCTCTTCGTCTGCTTAACTTTCAACGCCAGCTGCGCCAGGAGGTGAGCGCTGATTTGGAGGGTGTCACTGACGATTATCTGGGGGTCTTTAGCTACTTCACTGGCTGTGTTGGCCCTATCTATTGATTTCGCTATTTCTCTGAGGATCTGACTCTGTCCCTGTGTATCCGTCACTCTGTCCCTGTGTATCCGTCACTCTGTCCCTGTGTATCTGTCACTCTGTCCCTGTGTATCTGTCACTCTGTCCCTGTGTATCCGTCACTCTGTCCCTGTGTATCTGTCACTCTGTCCCTGTGTATCCGTCACTCCCTGTGTACCCGTCACTCTGTCCCTGTGTACCCGTCACTCTGTCCCTGTGTATCTGTCACTCTGTCCCTGTGTATCTGTCACTCTGTCCCTGTGTATCCGTCACTCCCTGTGTACCCGTCACTCTGTCCCTGTGTATCTGTCACTCTGTCCCTGTGTATCCGTCACTCTGTCCTTGTGTTCCGTCACTCTGTCCCTGTGTATCTGTCACTCTGTCCCTATTTATCCTTCACTCTCTCCCTGTGTATCTGTCACTACGTCCCTGTGTCTCCGTCACTCCGTTCCTGTGTATCCGTCACTCTGTCCCTATTTATCTGTCACTCCGTCCCCTATGTATGACACTGTTCTTTATTTATGATAATCTGTGTCTATGGATATCAATCGGTCTCTGAAGGTGTCACTCTGGCCACGTTTTTTATTTTTGTGTCCAAACCCAGTCTCTCACCAGTGTTAATTTCGAATTCCCCCCCGCCCCCGCAGGTGATCAGCACCGCGCGCAGGGACAGCAGCCTGGACACCGCTCTAAACGCACGCGCCTACAAGAAACCAAAGAAGGTGGCCCTACGCGAAGCTCGCGGCACCGTCCGCATGGAACTGCTCCGCCAGATGGAGGCGGAGAAGCGTCAGAAGCAGAAGCATCAAGAGTTTCTTAACGCCGTTTTGGCGCACGGCAAAGAATTGCGCGAATTCTACAAGGCCGCCAACTCGAAGCTGGTGAAGCTCAACCGTCTGGTGATGGCCTGGCACGCCAACACCGAGCGCGAAGCTCGACGCATCGAACGGGAACGAATGCGCCGGCTGATGGCTGAGGACGAGAAAGGCTATAGAGAGCTGATTGACAAGAAAAAGGACCAGCGGCTGCACTATTTGCTTGAACAGACTGACCAATTCACTGCTAAGCTGTCTAAACTGGTCAAGGTGCACAAGAGAAAGCAGAAATCTCAGCGTCACAAGGAGCGCCGATTGAAGCAGCGGGAGATTCAAGACGGTCTGGCCAAGGTTTGGCTTGAACGGGCGGTTGAAGATCCCACTATTAGGGTGAGTGTCCGAACATTGTGATCCTATTAATAAAATCCATAAAATCTTCATCAAATTTAAGAGGTCGAATTTTAAATCCCAAATCGCGTTGTCCCATTCTTAGAAGCCAATTTTTAGAATCCATAATCCCTTTATCAAATTTTAAAAGGCGACATTTTAAATCCCAAATCCCGTTATCCCATTCTTAGAAGCCAATCCATAATCCCTTTATCAAATTTTAAAAGGCGACATTTTAAATCCCCAATCCCGTTATCCCATTCTTAGAAGCCAATCCATAATCCCTTTATCAAATTTTAAAAGGCGACATTTTAAATCCCCAATCCCGTTATCCCATTCTTAGAAGCCAATCCATAATCCCTTTATCAAATTTTAAAAGACGACATTTGAAATCCCAAATCGCGTTATTCCATTCATAAAACGTAAATGCTTTTGAAATCCCAAATATTAACAACCCATGCCAAAAAGTTGAATACTCTTAAAATCCTTAATCGTACCATTATCCCATACTTAAAATTCGATGCTTTACATCCCAAGTAATTTATCCAATTTTTAGGAGCCGGTTCTCGCAATCCCTAGTTATCTCGTTACCCCATTCTTAGAAGCCTGTACTGAAAATTACAAATCTCGTTATCATACTATCAGAAGTAATTCTTGAAGGTGAAATCGCAGATTCCAATATTCCAATTTTAGAAGCCGAGGCTTAAAATTCCAAATCCTGTCATCCCATTCCTAGAATCCAGTACTCGGAAACAATAATTCCCGTAACTCCCATTTCTCTACCGATGCATAAAAAATCCCTATTTGTCTGATTCTAAACAATCTCCCATTTTTCTAATCCCTAATTCCCAGGTGCCAGTCCTTAATCCCAGCACCGGCGAGCGGCTCACCGACGACAACGGGCCGCTGGCTCGCGACCTCGAAGCTTGGCTAGCCGACCACCCCGGCTGGTGGGTTATCCCCGTGAACGAGGCCGGCGTTCTCTGCCCGGAGGAGCTGGAAGATCAATACCAGCAGCAGTCGGCCGCCGCCGCCGCAGCCGCCGCTGACGCCGACGACGATTCGTCTGGCACGTCCGACGACGAAGCCATAGACGACGCGGTGAAAGGCACCGAGGATGACGATTATCACCAGCAGCAGGGCTATTACGGCACCGCGCACAGCATCCAGGAGCGGGTCCGCGAGCAGGCCAGCATCATGGTCAACGGAAAGCTGAAGGAGTACCAGCTCAAAGGCCTGCAATGGCTGGTTTCGCTTTATAATAATAATTTGAACGGCATTCTGGCCGACGAGATGGGCCTAGGCAAGACCATCCAGACTATCGCACTCATCACCTACCTGATGGAGAAGAAGAAGGAGAACGGGCCCTATCTGATTATCGTGCCGCTGTCTACCATGTCCAACTGGTCATTGGAGTTTGACAAGTGGGCTCCGTCTGTTAAGAAAGTATTGTACAAGGGTGAGTTATAATTTTTTAAAGTAGTTCCTTAATCTAGCATCGTTTTAGTTTTTACTAAAACTAAAACTAAACTACTTTTGACCCTCATCAAAGAAAAACGTTGCACTTCTTGCACTTAACATTAGTAGGTTTTTTAAACTTCTAAGACGCCCGTTTTAAATATTAAATCTCTAGAAACCAGCTTTGAAGTTTATAACTTTGTTGACATGTTGATTAACAATCGCTCTCAAAATGATCCTTAGAATTATTTCTGAAAAATCTGTCTTCTAATTGCAAGTCACTCACTAAAAAACGCCTTTAAGAAATATTCTTAGAATTACAAACGGCCCTTCAAAAATGTTTCTTTAAATAAAAAATCACCGCTAATAATGTTTCTTTGAATTAAAAATCGCCCTCAAGAATCTTCCATAGAATAAAAATCACTCTCAAAGAATCTTTTCTAGAATAAAAAATCGCTTTAAAGAATCTTCCCTGGAATAAAAAATCGCCCTCAAGAATCTTGCATAAAAGTAAAAAAAGCTCTCAAGAATCGCCCTTAAAAATCTTTAACGACACTGATCGCACATCGCAAACCGATATGTATCGAAACATCCCCCTTGAACAGGCTCGCCACAGATGCGCCGGCAGCTGCAGCAGACAGAGCTCCGCTCGGCCAAGTTCAACGTCCTACTAACAACCTACGAGTACATAATGAAGGACAAATCCGTGCTCACTAAAATCAACTGGCGTTACATGATCATTGACGAGGGCCATCGGATGAAGAATCATCACTGCAAGCTCACCTGCGTTTTAAACACTTACTTCACAGCGCCCTATCGGCTACTGCTGACTGGCACACCGCTGCAGAATAAGCTGCCGGAACTGTGGGCTCTGATGAACTTCCTGCTGCCCTCGGTGTTCTCATCCGTGACCACATTTGAGCAGTGGTTCAACGCTCCGTTCGCGCTCTCTGGCGCCGAGAAGGTCGAACTCAACCAGGAGGAGACGCTGCTCATCATTCGCCGGCTGCACAAAGTGCTTCGACCATTCCTGCTGCGCCGATTAAAGAAGGAGGTGGAGTCCCAGCTGCCCGACAAGGTTGAGTACGTGATCAAGTGCGACATGAGCGCTCTGCAGCGGACTCTGTATCACCATATGAGCCAGAGGAACGTTATCCTCACTGATGGCTCCGGGAAGGAAAAGAAGGTGCGTGGTTTGTCTATCATAGTGAGTCAGTATCTCACCCCATGTCTATCATAGTCAGTCAGTACCTCACCCCATGTCTATCATAGTCAGTCAGTACCTCACCCCATGTCTATCATAGTCAGTCAGTATCTCACCCCATGTCTATCATAGTCAGTCAGTACCATCACCCCATGTCTATCATAGTCAGTCAGTATCTCACCCCATGTCTATCATGGTGAGTCAGTATCTCACCCCATGTCTATCATAGTCAGTCAGTACCTCACCCCATGTCTATCATAGTCAGTCAGTATCTCACCCCATGTCTATCATAGTCAGTCAGTACCTCACCCCATGTCTATCATAGTCAGTCAGTATCTCACCCCATGTCTATCATGGTGAGTCAGTATCTCACCCCATGTCTATCATAGTCAGTCAGTACCTCACCCCATGTCTATCATAGTCAGTCAGTATCTCACCCCATGTCTATCATGGTGAGTCAGTATCTCACCCCATGTCTATCATAGTCAGTCAGTACCTCACCCCATGTCTATCATACTCAGTCAGTACCTCACCCCATGTCTATCATAGTCAGTCAGTATCTCTTGACTTACTTGACTTAGCTGCAGGGGGCATCCGGCCGGGCCGGATACAGCGACTGGGCGGTGGCCGTCCATTGCGCTAACCCCTGGCGACCACGGGCAGCTAGCGCTGCGGTGTCGTGCAGGGGGATCCGGTGGCGCCGGGTCCTGCAGCGTGGTCCTCCTCCGGTAGATCCTGGAGGTGGATGTTTGCTCGCCCGGTAGGCCGAAGGTAACGGACGAGCTGGCAGATATTCTCGGGCCTGCAAACGTCGGAGAGGTCCGGGTTTGGTCCGAGATACTTAAGCCTGTCCTGGGTAAAGACGGGGCAGTCACGAATGAAATGCGCCACGCTTTCTGCGCCAGAAAGGCAGAAGGGGCACTCCTCACTGTAGATTTTACCCTGCAGGTAGCGGTGCCTAGCAAAACAGCCATGGCCAGAGAGGACCATAGTGACAGCCCTGATGTCCCTGCGGTTGAGGCTAAGCAGGGACTTACGAAGGGCAGGGAACGGCCTCGCGAGATTGGCGACAATCGGGCGCTCTCGTCCATCTGTCCTTGTGGAGAGAGGTCACCCACTGGTTGATCCTAGCGGTGACGACAGCAGTAGGGGTGGGAGCCGCGGGCATGGGGCCGAAAAACGACCCGGAGGAGCCGGCCTTAGCAAGGCTGTCGGCCTGCTCGTTGCCGGGTGCCCGGAGTGCCCGGGGATCCACCTTAGGGACACCTTGTTAGGACCTTCCAAGCTATTTGAAGCATCTTCAACCATCCTCAACCAACCATCGCAGGGCAATGGCGGAGTGAAGACGCTGAACAACACGATCATGCAGCTGCGCAAGATCTGCAACCACCCGTATCTGTTCCCTCACATTGAGGACGCCATGACCGAGCACAAAGGTCATCACGCGGTCAATGGCGAAGATCTTTACAGATCGTGTGGCAAATTTGAATTGTTGAATCGAATTTTACCGAAACTTCGAGCTACAGGCCACCGAGTGTTGATTTTCTGCCAGATGACTCAACTCATGACAATCATGCAGGTGTGTACTTTAATTTTGTTTTTATGAAGTCTTTTTAGGCACAGTTCTTTTTAGATTAAAAACTACGATATTTAACATCCCAATTAGTATTTTATTAATACACTACATTTGATTGAAAATCGCTTTTTTATTATAAGAAATCTTCCCGCTTGAGATTCTTATATCTCCCCATTTAGGATTAAAAAATCCTGATAGTTGGAAATTTATAAATCTCCCCCTTTGTTAAGAGGAAATCTCCCTTATTTTGGTCATCTGGAATGCATAAAGGAGTTGTAGCCTAGTGGCTAGGGCGCCTGCCTTATGACCGGAAGGTCGTGGGTTCGAGCCCCGGCCTTAGGAGACAATTTGTGCCCTTGAGCAAGGCACTTGATCCCGCATTGCTTCAGTCCACCCAGCTGAGATTGGGTACCAGTTTGAGCTGGGGTAAATTTAGGGTGGTTTTTGCGGCTGTACATCTGGTCGAAAGGTCGGGTGTCTAAATTCATTTTTTTATTATTATTGTGGTAAGGAAATCTCTCTTATTGTGGTGAGGAAATCTCCCCATTCGGGATTAACAAATATCCCACAAACACAGTGAGATAAAGACAATCGTAACCCCTACAATTTGCCCCACAATCAAGGACTACTTTGACTACATGGGCTACAAATACCTGCGCCTGGATGGCACCACGAAATCGGAGGATCGCGGCTCTCTGCTGCAGATTTTCAGCGACAAAGAGTCCGATTATTTCATCTTCCTGCTCAGCACCAGGGCTGGCGGCCTCGGCCTCAATTTGCAGGCTGCCGACACGGTGATTCTGTTCGACTCCGATTGGAATCCCCATCAGGATCTGCAGGCCCAGGATCGGGCCCATCGAATCGGCCAGAAGAATGAAGTTCGCGTGCTTAGACTTATCTGCGTCAACTCGGTTGAGGAACGAATCCTAGCGGCGGCCAGATACAAGCTCAATGTCGATGAGAAAGTTATTCAGGCTGGTAAGTTTGCTGAGTCCGGGCGTTCTTTAGTTTTCGTTTATTTTTATTTTTATATTTCTACTTTAAGTAGTAAACATCTGATTTTTGTAATTTTGAATGATTTTCAAAAAAACGTGTGTATTATTACTTCTTACTTTCTACTAAAAGTAGCTAAAAAGTACTTGTCTCACAAGTTTTTTCTCCGATTGTCTATGCTTCTTTTTTTCTACTATAAGTAGCCCAACGACATTTTTAATCATCTCGCTTACTCATTGCTATTGTGGGGATGTACTTGGACATTGTAACTAATGTTCTGTGCGTTGTGTTTAATTTAACACCGTTTTCCCCCTTTCATAACCGCCCATCCTCTGCAGGCATGTTCGACCAGAAATCCACAGGCGTGCAGCGTCGCGAATTCCTCATGGCCCTGCTAGAAGAAGAGCAAGACGGCGACGACGAAGGCTTGGAGGTGCACGACGACGAGACGATCAACCAGATGCTGGCTAGAACCGAGGAGGAATTCAAGATTTACCAGCGCATGGACAAGGAGCGGCCCAGCGACCGGCCCAGGCTGCTGTCCCAGGACGAGCTGCCGGCCTGGATTAGTCGTGTCGAAGAGGAGACGGCGAATTCCAGTCTGATGGACGACGGCGAGGACAGTGAGAGTTGCAGCGGATTCGGCAAACGCCAGCGCAAGGAGGTGGATTACACCGACTCCCTCACTGACCAGCAGTTCATTCGGGCCATACAGGAGGGCACGCTCTACGAGATGGAGGACCAGATGCGGCATAGGAAGAAGATGAGACGGGCGCTTGCTAGCGAGGACTCTCTGCAGATGGTGAGTTTGGGGTTTTTTGGGCAATATTTGGGCGTCTGACTCTCAGCAGGGCTTCTCTGCGTCTGACTCTCAGCATAACTTCTCTGCGTCTGACTCTCAGCATCTGATTCTCTGCGTCTGACTCTCAGCATCTGATTCTCTGCGTCTGACTCTCAGCATCTGATTCTCTGCGTCTGACTCTCAGCATGGCTTCTCTGCGTCTGACTCTCAGCATCTGATTCTCTGCGTCTGACTCTCAGCATCTGATTCTCTGCGTCTGACTCTCAGCATCTGATTCTCTGCGTCTGACTCTCAGCATGGCTTCTCTGCGTCTGACTCTCAGCATCTGATTCTCTGCGTCTGACTCTCAGCATCTGATTCTCTGCGTCTGACTCTCAGCATCTGATTCTCTGCGTCTGACTCTCAGCATGGCTTCTCTGCGTCTGACTCTCAGCATCTGATTCTCTGCGTCTGACTCTCAGCATGGCTTCTCTGCGTCTGACTCTCAGCATCTGATTCTCTGCGTCTGACTCTCAGCATCTGATTCTCTGCGTCTGACTCTCAGCATCTGATTCTCTGCGTCTGACTCTCAGCATGGCTTCTCTGCGTCTGACTCTCAGCATCTGATTCTCTGCGTCTGACTCTCAGCATGGCTTCTCTGCGTCTGACTCTCAGCATCTGATTCTCTGCGTCTGACTCTCAGCATCTGATTCTCTGCGTCTGACTCTCAGCATCTGATTCTCTGCGTCTGACTCTCAGCATCTGATTCTCTGCGTCTGACTCTCAGCATGGCTTCTCTGCGTCTGACTCTCAGCATCTGATTCTCTGCGTCTGACTCTCAGCATGGCTTCTCTGCGTCTGACTCTCAGCATCTGATTCTCTGCGTCTGACTCCTCAGCATCTGATTCTCTGCGTCTGACTCTCAGCATCTGATTCTCTGCGTCTGACTCTCAAGCATCTGATTCTCTGCGTCTGACTCTCAGCATGGCTTCTCTGCGTCTGACTCTCAGCATCTGATTCTCTGCGTCTGACTCTCAGCATCTGATTCTCTGCGTCTGACTCTCAGCATGGCTTCTCTGCGTCTGACTCTCAGCATCTGATTCTCTGCGTCTGACTCTCAGCATGGCTTCTCTGCGTCTGACTCTCAGCATCTGATTCTCTGCGTCTGACTCTCAGCATGGCTTCTCTGCGTCTGACTCTCAGCATCTGATTCTCTGCGTCTGACTCTCAGCATCTGATTCTCTGCGTCTGACTCTCAGCATCTGATTCTCTGCGTCTGACTCTCAGCATGGCTTCTCTGCGTCTGACTCTCAGCATCTGATTCTCTGCGTCTGACTCTCAGCATGGCTTCTCTGCGTCTGACTCTCAGCATCTGATTCTCTGCGTCTGACTCTCAGCATCTGATTCTCTGCGTCTGACTCTCAGCATCTGATTCTCTGCGTCTGACTCTCAGCATCTGATTCTCTGCGTCTGACTCTCAGCATGGCTTCTCTGCGTCTGACTCTCAGCATCTGATTCTCTGCGTCTGACTCTCAGCATGGCTTCTCTGCGTCTGACTCTCAGCATCTGATTCTCTGCGTCTGACTCTCAGCATCTGATTCTCTGCGTCTGACTCTCAGCATGGCTTCTCTGCGTCTGACTCTCAGCATCTGATTCTCTGCGTCTGACTCTCAGCATGGCTTCTCTGCGTCTGACTCTCAGCATCTGATTCTCTGCGTCTGACTCTCAGCATCTGATTCTCTGCGTCTGACTCTCAGCATGGCTTCTCTGCGTCTGACTCTCAGCATCTGATTCTCTGCGTCTGACTCTCAGCATCTGATTCTCTGCGTCTGACTCTCAGCATCTGATTCTCTGCGTCTGACTCTCAGCATGGCTTCTCTGCGTCTGACTCTCAGCATCTGATTCTCTGCGTCTGACTCTCAGCATCTGATTCTCTGCGTCTGACTCTCAGCATGGCTTCTCTGCGTCTGACTCTCAGCATCTGATTCTCTGCGTCTGACTCTCAGCATGGCTTCTCTGCGTCTGACTCTCAGCATCTGATTCTCTGCGTCTGACTCTCTGCATCTGATTCTCTGCGTCTGACTCTCTGCATCTGATTCTCTGCGTCTGACTCTCAGCATGGCTTCTCTGCGTCTGACTCCCAGCATCTGATTCTTTGCGTCTGACTCTCAGCATCTGATTCTCTGCGTCTGACTCTCAGCATCTGACTCTCAGCATCTGATTCTCTGCATCTGATTCCCAGCATCTGATTCTCAGCATCTGATTCTTATGATATGACTCTTATATTTTAGATCGTAATAACCCGTATTCTTATTATTGAACTTGTTACATTTGAATTTTAGCCAATGCTTTCTTGTGATCTTTTATGTTAATGGCTGTCTTTTTGGAGACCTATAAAGTATTTTGTTGACAATAATATCCCAATCAGTCCAATATCCTAATAAGTTCGATAACATAAGCTCTAACCCCCTCCATCCTTTCCTTCCCCAGTCTCAATCCCAAGCTTCGCTAGTGTCCGAGGCGGCCGCCGGCTCCACCCCCGGCTACAGCGGCGACGTCTCAGTCAGCTCCAGCCGAGGCGGCGGCGGCAGAGGAGGCGGCCGAGGCCGCAAGAAAAAGTCGGCGTCGTCTCATCACCGGCCAGCCGCCGCCACCGCCGCGTCTCCGCAGCTGATCGCGCACCTTCAGCGCCTGCTGCAGCCGGTGCTCCGGTATCGCGATCCCGCAGACAATCGGCCTCTAGCGGACCCATTCGTGCGCCTGCCGAGCCGTCGGGACCTGCCGGACTATTACGAAGTGATCAGGCGGCCGTTGGATTTCGCCAGAATCCGACAGCGCATCCGTGACGGTCGCTACGCCAGCGTGGACGAATTGGACGCCGAGGTGCGCCAGTTATTTGAGAACGCTCGAACGTACAATTCGGACGGCAGTTTGATCTTTCAGGATAGCCTGGTGCTGCAGCGGGTCTGGGAGGAGACTAGGCAGAGTCTGGCTGCCGAGGAGGAGGAACTCGGCGCTTCAGCGCTGGATGATGCGTCTGCTGATGGTGAGATGATCCGTGCTTGATTTCGATTTTTAGAATAGGACCCTTACAGTAAAATACCCCTCTAAACCCTTTAGAAACCACCTTTGAAGCCCCTAGGACATTACCCCTTCAAGCCATTCACGAAGCAACCTTAAAACCCTAGGACTTAAAACCCTAGGACATTACCCCTTCAAGCCATTCACGAAGCAACCTTAAAACCCTAGGACATTACCCCTTCAAACCCTTCACGAAGCAAGCTTGAAACCCTAGGACATTACCCCTTCAAGCCATTCACGAAGCAACCTTAAAACCCTAGGACATTACCCCTTCAAGCCATTCACGAAGCAACCTTGAAACCCTAGGACATTACCCCATCAAACCCTTCACGAAGCAACCTTGAAACCCTAGGACATTACCCCATCAAACCCTTCACGAAGCAACCTTGAAACCCTAGGACATTACCCCATCAAATCCTTCACGAAGCAAGCTTGAAACCCTAGGACATTCCCCATCAAACCCTTCACGAAGCAAGCTTGAAACCCTAGGACATTCCCCATCAAATCCTTCACGAAGCAAGCTTGAAACCCTAGGACATTCCCCATCAAACCCTTCACGAAGCAAGCTTGAAACCCTAGGACATTACCCCATCAAATCCTTCACGAAGCAACCTTGAAACCCTTAATTTAAATTGTCCATTTAATAGTGACGCACCTACTAACATTTCTACTAACAGTAGTGTGTTGCAAAACGTTAGATTTTCTCATTCAAATACGCGCAATCAGATTCGGCTCTGGCCAGTCCCGAGCCCGGCTCATCGACTCGAAAGCGGCCGCGCTCCTCGACTAGCAGACGTTCGGCCTCCAACGGTGCCAGCCTCGGCCGCGGCGCCAAACGACGTCGAGCGGCTCAACAGTTGCCGCCGCCGCCGACCTTCTTTGTTAACGACGAAGAGGATGAAGAGGAGGAGGCGGCGGCGGACGAGGCGAAAGAAGAAGAGGAACTAGAGGTTCAGGAGGGCGACCCGGAGGAGGCGAACACCCCAGCGGCGGCGTCGAATCTTGTCGACAATGACGATACGCCGGAAGCGGAACCAGAAGCG
This sequence comes from Macrostomum cliftonense, assembly GCA_950096795.1. Taxonomy (NCBI): domain Eukaryota; kingdom Metazoa; phylum Platyhelminthes; family Macrostomidae; genus Macrostomum; species Macrostomum cliftonense. Next base: position 43,544 of record CATNEM010000239.1, on the reverse strand, counting down.
GTTGCTAACGAGGAGCGCGCGGACGCGGCAGCAGAAATCGAAGCCGAACCACCGGAAGCGGAAGCGGAAGCGGAAGCAGCCCTGCCAATACAAGAGGAAGCCAATTTAGACGAAGAACAAGAAGAAATAGAAGCCGAGCATCTTGAACAGACTGCTGAAACTGAGGTGAATGCGGATGTGGAACCGGAACCGGAACCGGAAGCGAATAACAATTTTGAAGACGGTGAATTGTTTTTAGGAGCCGAGTGACAATGAAAATATATTGTTATACCTCACTGGCTGCCTATGTGACAGTGGCAATTAGCTAGTTGATTCATTTGCCTATCTATCAATGCACTTTTAGCCCAAAAAAGGCACATTTAGTCCAGCTTGTCACGTGACCTGTCTGCATAAGTCTACATGTTGTTGTACTTTTGTCTGCAAAAGCTAATCATCGCTGTTAAGAAATGAAATCTCTGTTGTACTCGTAGAATAATTTGTTAAATCCTGTCGCATCAGTTTGTAGCTTAGCGTCCATGGCGTTGACATTCTTCTTTAAGAACAATAATAATACTATTAGTAGTATGAATAACTAATAGTAGCAATGACAACCGTGTAATTCTCAATTACCGATTCTATTTTTTCTGTCCGTTTGGCTTGCTGTAAAAATTTTCGCTTTATCTCTACTGTTCTGCTTTTTTGCGTGCTTTTTGAGTGTATTTGCGCACTTTTACGTGTCGGTGTGTACTTTTTAATGAAACTTATACATTATATCGACTATATTTAAGTCAGTGCAGTGTTTTACTCTCATATCTTATAATGTAAATCTTTATGTTTGTGTTTTTGGCATGGTTTATTATTTTCCTTCGAGTTATTATAACTTCACATTGAGTACGCAGAGTCAGGGTGAGATCAGATGGAGAGAGTCAGGGTGAGATCAGATAGAGAGAGTCAGGATGAGATCAGATAGAGAGAGTCAGGGTGAGATCAGATAGAGAGAGTCAGAATGAGATCAGATAGAGAGAGTCAGGGTGAGATCAGATAGAGAGAGTCAGAATGAGATCAGATAGAGAGAGTCAGGGTGAGATCAGATAGAGAGAGTCAGGGTGAGATCAGATAGAGAGAGTCAGGGTGAGATCAGATAGAGAGAGTCAGGCTGAAATCAGGTGGCGAGAGTCAGGCTGAAATCAGGTGGCGAGAGTCAGGTTGAGATCAGATAGAGAGAGTCAGGCTGAAATCAGGTGGCGAGAGTCAGGTTGAGATCAGATAGAGAGAGTCAGGCTGAAATCAGGTGGCGAGAGTCAGGTTGAGATCAGATAGAGAGAGTCAGGCTGAAATCAGGTGGCGAGAGTCAGGCTGAAATCAGGTGGCGAGAGTCAGGTTGAGATCAGATAGAGAGTCAGGCTGAGATCAGATAGAGAGAGTCAGAATGAGATCAGATAGAGAGAGTCAGGCTGAGATCAGATAGAGAGAGTCAGGCTGAGATCAGATGGCGAGAGTCAGGGTGAGATCAGATAGAGAGAGTCAGGGTGAGATCAGATAGAGAGAGTTAGGGTGAGATCAGATAGAGAGAGTTAGGGTGAGATCAGAGCGAGAGAGAGTCAGGGTGAGATCAGATAGAGAGATTCAGGGTGAGATCAGATCGATGAGAGAGAGAGAGAGTCAGGGTGAGATCAGAGAGAATTAGCCATGGTGAGATTGGACGCGGTGATTCGCGTTAAAATCTGGTGCAGTTATTCGAAGGATTCTGCAGTTGGTCAGTTGGAGATGGTGCGATCAAATAATCGGGAGCCGATAATTGATGCAGTGAGAGCTCTCTGAGTCTGAAAATTTTCAGAAGGAAATTAAAAATCGCAAAACAAAATTAGGACTAGCTAGTTGTGGGGAAGATAGCGGCCAGCTCGTTGGATCGATGATCTCCCATTTTCCCTTGAGAGGGATTTGGGGGGATGGGATGGCAATTCACGCCCTGCTTATTATGCGCACAGCGACGTGGCCTGGTTGGCAGATTTCACCATTGGCTGAGCTTTGATAACCGGACGCAGTTGGGGTGGGGGTGGCAGGAGCAGAAAATGCTTTAAGAGACGTGAGGATTAGCCAGCACATCCGTGACACGCACGCCTGCTGGACGGACTGAGCAAATAACTCTGGCGCGACACAGAAAAAATGAATTTCTCGGCCTCAACGTTGCTTCTTCTGGCGCTGGCCGGCCTGATTGTCTTTAGAGTCGGCGCTAGCGGTGAGGGTTAACTTGCACGGCTTCTTTAACTTTTCTTCTGCTTTGCTGGCTTTCAAATCAAAGTATTTTATTCTAGATGATGATGGGATTAATGGAGACAGGTCAGAGTGGACTTGGAAAAATCTGGGATTAGAAAGCCAAGATTAGATCAAAGGGGATGAAGGTCGACTTTGAATGATTACCTTGCCTGATTTTTCTCCTAGTAGAAGAAGTTCAGCAAACGAAAATATCTGCGTGAATCTACGGATCTATAAAAATTCAAAAAAAGTAAACCGGAGGAGCAAAAGATTGAAGGGAAAACTTTCCCCATGCTCATTGATTGACTCAGCTGGAGGCCGCTGCTTCTCTGTGGGATCTTTCAAAGTCCTTTTTAACTTTTAGACAAAAAATCAAAGCCTGCGAGATGCTTCCAACCAACCTCGCTATGCGTGATCCTTAACTCTTGCAGGCTGTATAACTAGTGCATTTTTTCCGAGCAATAAAAGCAGACACTCTCTATTCTCTTACCTGCCTCCCCATTCTTTGTTGCATTCCGTCTGTATAATGCCTGGCTATACGATCTGGTGCCTTCCTTATTTTAGTGGAACCACAAAATCAGCGCCTGGTCCAGGAATCTAACGGATAAAAAAGGCAGATTTTAATGGCTTTCCCCGGCCTTAGTCTATCCCTATTCCCGCTCTCCAGCTAAGAGCAGGTAATGTATGGGATTCTCCCAGCAGCAGTCCAGCTACCTGCCGTTAGCAGCAGGTTTGGTCAGCGATTTCCTTTATTTAGTTACATGTACGGCCCCCTCCCCCTGCTCTAGGCAAACTCGCAAGCTTTTGCAATGAGACCTGGAATTGCTGCTTCTGCTTCTGTAATTTTCTATTTCTGCTGAAGAATTTTCCCGGAGCCAGAGTCTCATTTGTTATTTTAACCCGCCAAATCCAGCAGCGCTGGGCTGGCTGTTAATATTTGTCCCCCCCCCTTATTGCCCGCTAATTAAATCCCTAAATCCCCACGAGTTACGAGTTCGTATTCCTTACCTGTACACCTGGCCCATTCCCAGGCTTCTCTTCATAGCTAAACGGAGGAGTTAGGCGCAATGTCTCCAATAATAATCCTTGGTACATTGGTTTCATGCTAATTGAGTAACGCCCGCATAAATAGCCAATAATAATTATATTGATCTCATTACCCCCGCAGCATCCGACAGCATGTCTGACGCAAAGCGACTTTTCAATCGCCTACTGAACCCAAATGTCTACAAGTCCTACGTGCGTCCAGTCACTAATCATAGTCAGCCAATACTGCTGTATATGAACCTTAGCCTGGTGCAGATACTGGATGTTGTGAGTACCTGACTTAATCCGAAATCCTATCCTAATATCCGATCCCCATTATGAGTATTTTCAGTCCCGATGCCTATAACCCCTCATTATTTTCTATGCTTTACTCCTTGTCCGATTCAAACCCCTCATTCTTTTGGCTACCTCACTCCCTGTCCGATTCAAACCCCTCATCTCTCAGCCACCTCACTCCCTGTCGGATTCAAAGCCCTCATTCTTTTTGCCACCTCACTCCCTGTCCGATTCAAACCCCTCATTCTTTCTGCCACCTCACTCCCTGTCCGATTCAAACCCCTCATTCTCTCAACCACCTCACTCCATGTCCGATTCAAACCTCTCATTCTCTCAACCACCTCACTCCCTGTCCGATTCAAACCCCTCATTCTTTTGGCCACCTCACTCCCTGTCCGATTCAAACCCCTCATTCTTTTGGCCACCTCACTCCCTGTCCGATTTAAACCCCTCATTCTTTCAGCCACCTCACTACCTGTCCGATTTAAATCCCTCGTTCTTTTGGTCACCTCACTCCCTGTCCGATTCAAACCCCTCATTCTTTCGGCCACCTCACTCCCTGTCCGATTTAAACCCCTCATTCTTTCGGCCACCTCACTCCCTGTCCGATTCAAAGCACTTCTTCGCTTAGAGACTGCACTTTTCCGCCCGAAGTAGCTCGAATTCTGTTAACCACTTACCCTCCTTCATGATTGATGCACTCGTATTTGCTATAAAATAAGCAAATTATTTTTCCAGGACGAGAAAAATCAAATAGTCACGCTGAACATGTGGGTATTTCAGCAATGGCACGATCCTAATTTCATTTGGGATCCGGCCAGCTATGACAACATCCGGGTTATGCACATACCGTCTGAGCAGATCTGGACACCCGATTTGGTGCTCTACAACAAGTGAGATCAGGGTGTAATTACGGAAAATCTTTATTTCTTGTTTTTGCTCTCTGATTCTTCCTTTCCACAAGAGACGCAGCAGCCGCATCCCCAATGTCACTCTCTGCACTCGCAGCGCCGGAGGCGACTGGGACCTTCGCAGCTCGGCGAACAAGGTCAGCGTGTTCTCTGACGGCACGGTCCAGTGGAAGCCGCCAATCATATTCAAAAGCCAATGCGACATCGATGTGGAATTTTTCCCATTCGACACGCAGAACTGCACGCTGAAGCTGGGCACTTGGACGCATAACGGCTTCCTCATCGACCTGCGTCACGTAGCCCAGATGGACGAAGCTCTGGAGAGCAGGCGAGTGAACTTCGACAACTGCCAAGCGGTGATTGACTACGCAGTGGATTTGAGCCAGTTCGTTGAGAACGGCGAGTGGGACATCCTGGGTGAGGATTTTGGTTAGCTGAGAGTGATATTAATAACAGCTGAGTGACATTGTCAAAAATGGAGAGTGACATTATCACCAACTGAGAGTGACATTATCACCAACTGAGAGTGACATTATCACCAACTGAGAGTGACATTGTCACCAACTGAGAGTGACATTGTCACCAACTGAGAGTGACATTGTCACCAACTGAGAGTGACATTATCACCAACTGAGAGTGACATTGTCACCAACTGAGAGTGACATTGTCACCAACTGAGAGTGACATTGTCACCAACTGAGAGTGACATTGTCACCAACTGAGAGTGACATTATTACCAATTAAGAGTGACATAATCATTAACTGAGAGTGACATTATCACTAATTGAGGGTGACATTGTCACCAACTGAGAGTGACATGTCTTCAACCCAAAGCATTTCACTCCCCGGCAGAGGTCTCGGCCCGGCGCAACATTGCCAAGTACCGCTGCTGCCCGGAGCCCTACCTGGATCTCACCTTCTCGCTGCGCATCCGGCGAAAGACTCTGTTCTACGGCGTGAATCTCATCTGTCCCTGCCTGGCCATCTCCTTCCTCACTGTGCTGGTCTTCTACCTGCCAGGCAGCTCCGGCGAGAAAATGTCCCTGTCAGTCAATATTCTCGTCTCCTTGACTGTCTTCTTCTGGCTGATCTTCGACATCTGCCCGCCAACCTCGCGGGTGGTGCCGCTCATACTGAAGTACCTGCTGTTCACCATGGCGCTGGTGACCCTGTCCGTGATGGCCACGGTTGTGGTGATTAACGTGCACTGGCGCTCGCCCGACGGCTGCGCCATGGCGCCCTGGGTTCGGCGCGTCTTCTTCGGCGCCCTGCCGCGCCTGCTGCTCATTCGGATGCCGCCAGCCCTGGCCGCCGAGGCCGAGACCGAGGCTGCTGAAGCTGAGCTGCAGGTTCGGGATTCGGGATTTCGGGATGAGGATCAGCGAGGCTGTGGCTTGTCCAGGAAACGAGGGGTTTCGATTTTCGAGTTTCTAAGATGGGGAAGTTCGAGCTTGTGAGATGGGGAAGTTCGAGCTTGTGAGATGGGTAAGTTCGAGCTTGTGAGATGGGGAAGTTCGAGTTTGTGAGATGGGGAAGTTCGAGCTTGTGAGATGGGTAAGTTCGAGCTTGTGAGATGGGGAAGTTCGAGTTTGTGAGATGGGGAAGTTCGAGCTTGTGAGATGGGGAAGTTCGAGCTTGTGAGATGGGTAAGTTCGAGCTTGTGAGATGGGGAAGTTCGAGTTTGTGAGATGGGGAAGTTCGAGCTTGTGAGATGGGGAAGTTCGAGTTTGTGAGATGGGGAAGTTCGAGATTGTCAGATTAGGAATTTCGAGTTTTCGAGTTTTTTTCGCTGTTCGGAGCATTAATGACGGTTTATTTTTAAAGTCAGAATCTCAATTCCGATGCACTGTCGAGCTGCCGTTGGCTCATTTGGTCAATCTATTTAGCATTTCGGTTTTTTAAATGAAAAAAATGGAAATAAATTTTATCCCATCTTCCCAATTTGTCTTCGAAAGCTGTCGCCAACGCGGGGCGAGGGAGGGCCCACAAGGGGATTCGAATATCCGCTGGGTCATGCACTATTAGCGTTGTGTGGGAGCTTATTTTCGTTTTCGTCAAGGAAATTGATAAAAATTTCACTCGGCCCAGAGGTTGCCGCGCCGCATACAAAATATTAGCAATTATTTGGGATTGCCGCCTCAGAAAATCAATCAGATAATTGGCTAAACCATCGCCTAACACAGGCATCTGAGGGACCGCCAGCCAGTGCAGCAGCGGCAGCCGCTTTGGACGGGGACCAGCTGACATCAGCGCTCAACGATGTTCGCAGCATCGCCGACCATCTGCGGCGGGCCGACAAGAACAAGACAGTGAGAATTCGGGGGGCTGAGTGGCTCGGAGCGATCAAACAAAATTGAAATTGCAATTTTCTAAGCTCGTTGAGCATCCCGATTTGAGAAAACTGCGGAACATCCATCCTGGTTAAGGATCTTTGGGGAATAATCCCACCAGGGTTGATGAGCTTTGGGGAATCATCCCATCCTGGTTGAGGAGCTTTAGGGAATAATCCCATCAGGGTTGATGAGCTTTGGGGAATAATCCAATCCGGGTTGAGGAGCTTTGTGAATAATCCCATCAGGGTTGAGGAACTTTAAGGAATAATCCAATCCGGGTTGAGGAGCTTTAAAGAATAATCCCATCCGGGGTTGAGGAGCTTTAGGGAATGATCCCATCAGGGTTGAGAAGCTTTAGGAAATGATCCCATCAGGGTTGAGAAGCTTTGGGAAATGATTCCATCAGGGTTGAGAAGCTTTGGGAAATGATCCCATCAGGGTTGAGAAGCTTTGGGAAATGATTCCATCAGGGTTGAGAAGCTTTGGGAAATGATCCCATCAGGGTTGAGAAGCTTTGGGAAATGATTCCATCAGGGTTGAGAAGCTTTGGGAAATGATCCCATCAGGGTTGAGAAGCTTTGGGAAATGATTCCATCAGGGTTGAGAAGCTTTGGGAAATGATCCCATCAGGGTTGAGAAGCTTTGGGAAATGATTCCATCAGGGTTGAGAAGCTTTGGGAAATGATCCCATCAGGGTTGAGGAGCTTTGGGAAATGATTCCATCAGGGTTGAGAAGCTTTGGGAAATGATCCCATCAGGGTTGAGAAGCTTTGGGAAATGATCCCATCAGGCTTGAGGAGCTTTGGAGAATAAGCCCATCAGGGTTGAGAAACTGTGGTGAATAATCCCATTAGGGTTGATGATTTTTGGGGAACAATCCCTTCTGGGGTTGAGGAGCTTTGGGAAATATCCCATCAGGGTTGAGGAGCTTTGGGGAATAATCCCATCAGGGTTGAGGAGCTTTGGGGAATAATCCCACCCGGGTTATGCAGCTTTGGGGAAGAAAACTTACTGAGGACTTTGCGAATATCAGCACCCAAAAGGTCCAGTTTTGCATAAGAATCAATTCAATACCTTTCTTCCCATGGTAGCCTAACTTCTCCATTCGACCATGAGTCTAAATCGAGAAAATGTCTGTCCTTCAGGCGCGCGAAGAATGGGAATTCGTGGCGTTCGTCCTGGACCGCTTGTTTCTGTGGCTCTTCAGCCTGGCCGCCGCCATCGGTAAGTCGGCAAATCGGCTTGCAAATCCCCCATATTCACTTACTCAAGGTCATCGCAAGGTCACATTCCCATGTTCACATACTCAAGGTCACAATAATGTTCAATTACCCCAACTAGTTCAAATGCAGCATGAATACGTAGTTAACTTATTTCCCTCGCATCTGCAGGCGCCTTCGGCATATTCATGCAGGCTCCGAGTCTGCACGACGGCCAGGAATCGTTGACTTCGCCGGCAGCCGCGGCTCGGGGACCCGTCAAGCCCAGCATCGAGAGGCTGTGCCGAAGCAGCCTCATCATTGATTAGCGCGAAGCTTTTAGTCCTTCAAACGCTAGCTATTAACTGTTTGCGATTAATTATTGCAGTTGGGCTATACAAAAACGCCATGCACAAATCTTCAGCGCTACTGTGTTGCTAATTATAGAAACAACTAGTAGGTGGTTTCCTCAAGTTCACGACCTAGGGAAAATCCCGTTGCCTAGCCTACATGTACACACGCGCGATTAATCACGTGATAACGACCGGACTAATCTTTAGCACACCGTGTTGCTAATTATAGAAACAACTAGTAGGTGGTTCCCACAAGGTCACGGCGTGGGAGAATCCCAATCCGTAGCTTAAATACAAATTCAAATTAATTCGGAGTTTATTACTTTAGTGAACATTATAACTGATCTGTCATAACTTTAATCCCCACGAAAACACAAATGTTTAGAGTCAGTTTAATAGAAGCGCAGTGGCCAAGCGTAGACACGAGCTGGATCCCGCTTCCTGTTCAGCTCGCGTGAGAACCAGTTGTAGGCAATGGGAAACCGGTGTAAATTTTACCCAGTGTAAAGAGTGAGCTGTTATAGAGAGCAGCTTCTAATTCCAATACCGCAAAGTAGCACTTAGAAACATCTCCACCTGGAATGGGGCCTCCCTCTGAGTGCTTTTTAACTAAGGCCTTTACCCTCCAAAGGCCCAACTGAGCTGAAGGTTTGGGGGAAAAAATTTCGACAGTGTGAAACTCCTTACCTCGCTGCGCAGCTGCAATTTACTATGGATGAGAAGATCCCGCGTGTTCTGATAAAAAACGGCACTGCAGTACCCCCAGCTATGCACTCAGAATATATCAAGCAATTAAAGTAATTGAGACAAATGATGACGGACTACTTCGGCAAGAATAATCTACACCTGTACCGTCAATCCATCAGCCCGTATTGTCATTCGTCTGAACTGAATTTGCAAATTGGATAGTTGCAAAACTATCAAATTCAGAAACAGAATATTGTGACAATTATGCCGGTAAAAAAAGTGAAACAAGCCAAAAGAAAGCTCACAAAATTGCGGAGTTGATTCTCGTGCGTGCGTCACAGATTTCGTGTGTACTAATACTATCAAAAATCGTAATTAATAATATAATTATATTATTTTAGTATACACCTGGCAGGTTCTGCATATTATTTATAGTCCATTTGAACAGAGCGTTGCAGTCAGTGCATTGAGAGTAGTATAATACGCGTTTTTTCTATATTTATATAGAATAATAGGCAATAGAACACCAAAAAAAACTTTTAAAAGAGGACATCTCTCTGGGGTGCGGCCTTAGGGATATATAAGCGGCCTCCGACAAATAATCAATCAATCAGTCAATCAATCAGTCAATCAATCAATCAATCAATCAGTAACACAAGCCTACTGTATAATAATAAATATATTAAATAAGGACAATGCCATGAACAGCTGACTGAGACGGGCACAACAATTAGCTTGATATATGTGTTAACACAAACTTTCATGCAAATAATAAGCTGACACAAACAGATCGAGAGAGAAGTTATTGAATTTGACATCCGATTTGCTGCATTGCGTTTTTCAAGTGCGCGAGAACACTTTGCTTTAAAGATAAACAGCAATGAAAATAACACAATAACACAACAATAATTGGTTAATAAAACAAACACAAAGACGCACAGTTACTTTAAATATGTATTAATTAATATAATTTGACAAAGGGAGGTGGGTAAGGTTTGCTTTTAAACAAGCCATTTCAATTCAAATCGCGTATCCATCCTATAGAGAGAAATCTATCTAGCAGGTTGCCAATGGTTACCAGCCAAAACAAAACACAGCGCACACCGAGATTTGCTCCTGTATTTTATTATTATGTACATAACAATTACATAAAAATAAATAAGCGCTACTACTATGAGTAGTAGTATGCAAATAATCAAGTAATAACAATAATATTAATTCTATGGTCTGGTAATAAAGGCGCAGAACGCAGGCGAATCTGAGACCAGTTAAAATACCATCTAGAAATAAAGCAAAGACTAATATAGGCATATTAATAGTAAGTTGTCAATGCGACTACTAGCAATAATTATCTGAGTAGCATAAAAACGATTACGGCTATTAAAATAATGAAAAGCTCTCAGAAAAAAACGCTTTAGTAATATCGGATCTATATAAAAAATTCTATAGCAAGCGAATGACAGATACATGAAAAAACGCATGCAGACAGGCAGGCAGGCAGAAAAAAAAAGGTTCATTATTTTATTTATTGTCAACTGTCAACTTGATTGGCATTTATGTAGAAATGGGAGACCAATTCAAGGGGCGGGGGGGGCAACACACTAAACAGGGGAAGAGAGTGAACGAGCATTAAGTGTCAGCATCTTATGATGCAGACGAAGGCTTCGCACAGTTGGAGTTTGTCGCTGCTGGTGCTGCTGCTGCTGCTGCTGGTCTCTGCAAAGTGATGTAGGGTGGGTTGGCAAACTAATATCAGATTATCAGATGGAGATGTACAGAAAAAATAATCGCTCATAGCAAATAGTAACGATAAGACGCTGGTTATAAAAAAACTTTCTGATTATTGGTTTGAAATTGGACGAGTTAATTGAGGCGCAGGAAATGCTTTCTTTTTCAAATAAGACCAATAATTAAGTAAATATTTTAATATGTTGCCCCACAGATAAAGGAACAGAATGGATTGCTAATCTATAGCCCTATACGAATGAAGGAATAGAATGGATTGCTAATCTATAGCCCCATACGAATGAAGGAATAGAATGGATTGCTAATCTATAGGCCCACACGAATGAAGGAATAGAATGGATTGCTAATCTATAGGCCCACACGAATGAAGGAATAGAATGGATTGCTAATCTATAGGCCCACACGAATGAAGGAATAGAATGGATTGCTAATCTATAGGCCCACACGAATGAAGGAATAGAATGGATTGCTAATCTATAGGCCCACACGAATGAAGGAATAGAATGGATTGCTAATCTATAGGCCCACACGAATGAAGGAATAGAATGGATTGCTAATCTATAGGCCCACACGAATGAAGGAATAGAATGGATTGCTAATCTATAGGCCCACACGAATGAAGGAATAGAATGGATTGCTAATCTATAGGCCCACACGAATGAAGGAATAGAATGGATTGCTAATCTATAGGCCCACACGAATGAAGGAATAGAATGGATTGCTAATCTATAGGCCCACACGAATGAAGGAATAGAATGGATTGCTAATCTATAGGCCCACACGAATGAAGGAATAGAATGGATTGCTAATCTATAGGCCCACACGAATGAAGGAATAGAATGGATTGCTAATCTATACCCCCACTGATGAAGGAATAGAATCGATTGCTAATCTATACCCCCACATGATTAAGGAATAGAATGGATTGCTAATCTATAGCCCACATGATTAAGGAATAGAATGGATTGCTAATCTATAGTCCAAATGATTAAGGAATTGAATGGATTGCTAATCTATAGCCCACATGATTAAGGAATAGAATGGATTGCTAATCTATAGTCCAAATGATTAAGGAATTGAATGGATTGCTAATCTATAGCCCACATGATTAAGGAATAGAAAGGATTGCTAATCTATCACACATGAATGGTGGAACGGAATATATATCAGATTTATCTGTCAATAGATAATAAATAGCATATTCTGCTAGTATATCTCTGTATAAAAAACACTACTATTTAAGCAAACCCATTGTAGACATTTAAACAAAAATATTAAAAAAAAGACAACAGAAACTGAAAGCCAGAGTCCTGGCAATTCGCCAATGCAGCCCAGTCCGATACCCACATTCAAACAATGACGACACCAATTATAAATCAAGTGGCTTATATTCAGTAGCAACAAAAATATAGCTCTTAATGATTAAACGCAAATATTATTGTGCATATGCGCTTAGGTTACTATCAGTAGTTGAATTAAATAGTAGACAGATTGACAGAAATTATTTATCTAAATTTTACTGACTAGAATCTAATGCACGGCAGTCAACTTCTACATTACTACAGATCCTAGTTTTGTCTTCTCAATTTCAACTTGATGATTTTTATCGCAACTAGAAGTGTATTTTTACACAATAGAGAAATTGATAGATCGGTTATTACAGGCGGAGATAAGGCAGTCGGTAATTGCAGGCAGAGATAAGGCAGTCGGTAATTGCAGGCAGAGATAAGCCAGTCGGTAATTGCAGGCAGAGATAAGCCAGTCGGTAATTGCAGGCAGAGATAAGCCAGTCGGTAATTGCAGGCAGAGATAAGCCAGTCGGTAATTGCAGGCAGAGATAAGCCAGTCGGTAATTGCAGGCAGAGATAAGGCAGTCGGTAAGGCAGAGATAAGCCAGTCGGTAATTGCAGGCAGAGATAAGCCAGTCGGTAATTGCAGGCAGAGATAAGGCAGTCGGTAAGGCAGAGATAAGCCAGTCGGTAATTGCAGGCAGAGATAAGGCAGTCGGTAAGGCAGAGATAAGGCAGTCGGTAATTGCAGGCAGAGATAAGGCAGTCGGTAATTGCAGGCAGAGATAAGGCAGTCGGTAAGGCAGAGATAAGCCAGTCGGTAATTGCAGGCAGAGATAAGGCAGTCGGTAAGGCAGAGATAAGGCAGTCGGTAATTGCAGGCAGAGATAAGGCAGTCGGTAATTGCAGGCAGAGATAAGGCAGTCGGTAAGGCAGAGATAAGCCAGTCGGTAATTGCAGGCAGAGATAAGGCAGTCGGTAATTGCAGGCAGAGATAAGGCAGTCGGTAATTGCAGGCAGAGATAAGCCAGTCGGTAAGTGGAAGCAGAGATAAGGCAGTCGGTAATTGGAGGCAGAGATAAGGCAGATCGGTAAGGCAGAGATAAGCCAGTCGGTAATTGCAGGCAGAGATAAGGCAGTCGGTAATTGGAGGCAGAGATAAGGCAGTCGGTAATTGCAGGCAGAGATAAGGCAGTCGGTAATTGGAGGCAGAGATAAGGCGGTCGGTAAGTGGAGGCAGAGATAAACCAGTCGGTAAGGCAGAGATAAGCCAGTCGGTAAGTGGAGGCAGAGATAAGGCAGATCGGTAAGGCAGAGATAAGCCAGTCGGTAAGTGGAGGCAGAGATAAGGCAGATCGGTAAGGCAGAGATAAGCCAGTCGGTAAGTGGAGGCAGAGATAAGGCAGATCGGTAAGGCAGAGATAAGCCAGTCGGTAAGTGGAGGCAGAGATAAGGCAGATCGGTAAGGCAGAGATAAGCCAGTCGGTAAGTGGAGGCAGAGATAAGGCAGATCGGTAAGGCAGAGATAAGCCAGTCGGTAAGTGGAGGCAGAGATAAGGCAGATCGGTAAGGCAGAGATAAGCCAGTCGGTAATTGGAGACAGAGATAAGGCAGTCGATAATTGGAGGCAGAGATAGGGCAGTCGGTAATTGGAGGCAGAGATAAGGCAGTCGGTAATTGGAGGCAGAGATAAGGCAGTCGGTAATTCGAGGCAGAGATAAGCCAGTCGGTAATTGGAGACAGAGATAAGGCAGTCGGTAATTGGAGGCAGAGATAAGCCAGTCTGTAATTGGAGACAGAGATAAGGCAGTCGGTAATTGGAGGCAGAGATAAGGCAGTCGGTAATTGGAGGCAGAGATAAGGCAGTCGGTAATTGCAGGCAGAGATAAGGCAGTCGGTAATAGGAGGCAGAGATAAGCCAGTCGGTAATTGGAGACAGAGATAAGGCAGTCGGTAATTGGAGACAGAGATAAGGCAGTCGATAATTGGAGGCAGAGATAAGGCAGTCGGTAATTGGAGACAGAGATAAGGCAGTCGGTAATTGGAGGCAGAGATAAGGCAGTCGGTAATTGCAGGCAGAGATAAGCCAGCCGGTAATCTAGGGCGCTGAAACATAACGCTACTACGAGGGGGGCTCTAACTAATGCAAGAGACTTGGGCTTACGTTTTGAGACGACAACAAAGAAGTCATAAATATGCATATATAAATAGCCATTCAGCATAAAGCTAATAACGCTCATCACCAGTAGCTACACAAAACCAGGTGGATACAGACAGGAGCAGAATGTACAAGACATAGGAGGCTCATAGCGCAGACTAAATACATGCGATACAGTTTTGCTAATCTGCGTGTGGAAACTTACGGGCTAGTCAATTTTTTTATCTCGACGCTGCGACACAACAAGACTTAACCGCTTCTTTTAACATTTATTAATCATATTATGCATTGCTGATGAGAGAAGGCGAGCTGTTCTGAATAAAATAATCTTCCGGCTACCCAAAATAATTTCTAAGACAGGTAACCAAAAAATAGAGGGATTAGACAGAGGGAGAGATCGTTAGACAGGGCGGTTTCGACGGAATGTCCGAGCTGTGTTATTCCTCGGACGAGCTGGGACAGCACGACGTCTGGGAGCAAAGGGTGAGGATGGTGGCGTGGGATGCAAAAATATATGCAAGCATAATAAGAAGTTCCGTTGTTTTCTAATAGAATAACTTTTTTATGGTTTATTAGCACCTGACAATATTAGTGACAAGACATCTGAAAATTAACATGCGAAGTCTATCTAATACAGCATTACGTAGATTACCTTGGTCATTAATACCTTTTCTAATACTAAGATAACTGCGTCCTACCTGAGCCACTTGTGTAATTTCTAGGAAAATTGTGCAATATTTAAAGACAATTGCGCCATAGGCATCTGGGTCATGTCTGAGACACCTGTGTCACCTGTGAGACACCTGTGTCATCTCTGAGACACCTGGGTCATGTCTGAAACACTTGTGCCATCTCTGAAATATCTGTGTCACATGTGAGACACCTGTGTGAGCTCTGAAACACCTGTGTCACCTGTGAGAAACCTGTGTCATTCTTGAGATCTGCGTAATCTATGAGACACCTGTGCCATCTCTAAGACACCTATGTCATCTCTGAGACATCTGTGTCATCTATGAGACACCTGTGCCACCTCTGAGACAACCGTGTCATCTCTGAGACATCTGTGCCACCTCTGAGACATCTGTGCCACCTCTGAGACACCTGTGCCACCTCTGAGACACCTGTGCCACCTCTGAGACACCTGTGCCACCTCTGAGACATCTGTGCCACCTCTGAGACATCTGTACCATCTCTGAGACACACAACTATGCCATCTCTGAGACACCTGTGCCACCTCTGAGACACCTGTGCCACCTCTGAGACACCTGTGTCATCTATGAGACACCTGTGTCATCTATGAGACACCTGTGTCAACTCTGAGACACCTGTGTCATTCTTGAGACCTGCGTAATCTATGAGACACCTGTGCCACCTCTGAGACACCTGTGTCATCTCTGAGACACCTGTGCCACCTCTAAGAGACCTGTGTCATATGAGACACATGACTCATCTCTGACAACCTATAACAGAATTTAGCGCGTATTTAATTTGCGCAAATTTCACATTTAAAATTCTAAGCATGTTATTAAGTTGACTCACCTTTTTCCTGCCAAAAAGGCCGCTTAAAAGGCCTCGTTTAGGCGACGGGGGCGGCTGGCTAGGATTGAGAGAGTCAACCAGGCCGCCTTCGGCGTTATAGTACACGTCAAGATCGTCGAAGCATTCAGTCTCGATGATCTCCTGTTGAAACGGGATGCTGACAGCGCCCGTGTTGAATCGGCCATAGAAGTCGGCGTCCTTGTCGTCAAGTTGGACGCCTTTCACCTGCGGGGAAGACAAGCAGTAATAGGTGATTCTTAGAATAAGCAAGGGGTGATTCTTAGAATAATCAAGGGGTGATTCTTAGAATAAGCAAGGAGTGATTCTTAGAATAAGTGTTGAGTGATTCTTAGAATACGCAAGGGTGATTCATAGAATAAGCAAAGGGTGATTCTTAGAATACGTGTGAAGTGATTCTTAGAATAAGTGTTGAGTGATTCTTAGAATACGTGAGGAGTGATTCTTAGAATACGTGTTGAGTGATTCTTAGAATAAGTGTGGAGTGATTCTTAGAATAAGTGTGGAGTGATTCTTAGAATGCGCAAGAGTGATTCATAGAATACGTGTTGAGTGATTCTTAGAATACGTGTGGAGTGATTCTTAGAATAAGTGTGGAGTGATTCTTAGAATACGCAAGGGTGATTCATAGAATAAGCAAAGGGTGATTCTTAGAATACGTGTGGAGTGATTCTTAGAATAAGTGTTGAGTGATTCTTAGAATACGTGAGGAGTGATTCTTAGAATACGTGTTGAGTGATTCTTAGAATAAGTGTGGAGTGATTCTTAGAATAAGTGTGGAGTGATTCTTAGAATGCGCAAGAGTGATTCATAGAATAAGCAAAGGGTGATTTTTTAGAATACGTGTGGAGTGATTCTTAGAATAAGTGTTGAGTGATTCTTAAAATAAGTGTTGAGTGATTCCTAGAATACGTGTGGAGTGATTCTTAGAATACGTGTTGAGTGATTTTTAGAATACGTGTGGAGTGATTCTTAGAATACGTGTTGAGTGATTCTTAGAATACGTGTGGAGTGATTCTTAGAATAAGTGTGGAGTGATTCTTAGAATACGCAAGGGTGATTCATAGAATAAGCAAAGGGTGATTCTTAGAATACGTGTGGAGTGATTCTTAGAATAAGTGTTGAGTGATTCTTAGAATACGTGTGGAGTGATTCTTAGAATAAGTGTTGAGTGATTCTTAGAATACGTGTGGAGTGATTCTTAGAATAAGTGTTGAGTGATTCTTAGAATACGTGTGGAGTGATTCTTAGAATAAGTGTGGAGTGATTCTTAGAATAAGTGTGGAGTGATTCTTAGAATACGCAAAGGGGTGATTCTTAGAATAAGCAAGGGGTGATTCTTAGAATACGTGTGGAGTGATTCTTAGAATAAGCAAGGGCTGATTCTTAGAATAAGTAGCTCGTACGGAGTAATTATGATAGCAAATTAAAGGACGATTTTTATAAGAGTAACTAATAACCACTGATTCTAAAACTAACTAGGAGGTGTTGTTTTAGTTTTAAGTCAAGGTAGGATTTTAAAAACAAACGATTGGAAATTATAGTTATCCGTTATAAGTAAGAGCTGGAGCTATCCTAAGTAAGAGCTCTTCTTAGAAAATTAAAAAGAAGAATTAAACGCTAGTTTCAGGGTCAAAAGTTTAGAATTTTAAAGCAAATTTTTAACATTCTAAATGAGCACAAAAATTCTGCACCGCACTACTCACAGTAGAGAATTGCTCAATGTCCAGCACGTCCTTGGCGTAGACGGCGTGCGGATCCGGCGTGAATGGCACAGTCTCCACGCCGGCCTCCAACCGTTTCCAATTAATAGTGCGAAAGAAGGCGTGCGCCTTGAGGTCGGCGGCGCCCGACCGGCTGCCCAGACGCTCGTCCGGCTCCTTGGCTAGCAGGGCGCGGCAGCATTCGCGAGCTTCGTCGCTGAAATGCTCCGAATATTCTTCGGCGTCCTCTTTGACGCGCCTGTCAACTTCTTCGCGTTTGACGCGCTCTTTGCGCTTGCGAAACGGCGCCTGGCCGGCGAGCATCTCATAGATGATGCAGCCAAGGCCGAACCAATCAACTGGGAACGAGTAGCGCTCGCCTTTCACCACTTCGGGGGCCATGTAGCCGACTGTGCCGACTTTGCCTTTGACTGAGCCGCCTTCTTCAACTTCTACGGCTAGGCCGAGGTCTGAGATGCGCACGTGACCTGGGGTGGTGGGAAGTGGGATGATAAGCACTTTGATCCTCAGTGATGGGGCAAGAGACTGATGATCCTCAGTGATGGGGCAAGAGACTGATGATCCTCAGTGATGGGGCAAGAGACTGATGATCCTCAGTGATGGGGGGAAGAGACTGATGATCCTCAGTGATGGGGGGAGAGACTGATGATCCTCAGTGATGGGGGGAAGAGACTGATGATCCTCAGTGATGGGGCAAGAGACTGATGATCCTCAGTGATGGGGCAAGAGACTGATGATCCTCAGTGATGGGGCAAGAGACTGATGATCCTCAGTGATGGGGGGAGAGACTGATGATCCTCACTGATGGGGCAAGAGACTGATGATCCTCACTGATGGGGGGAGAGACTGATGATCCTCACTGATGGGGGGAGAGACTGATGATCCTCAGTGATGGGGCAAGAGACTGATGATCCTCACTGATGGGGCAAGAGACTGATGATCCGCAGTGATGGGGGGAGAGACTGATGATCCTCAGTGATTGGGCAAGAGACTGATGATCCGCAGTGATGGGGGGAGAGACTGATGATCCTCACTGATGGGGCAAGAGACTGATGATCCTCACTGATGGGGGGAGAGACTGATGATCCTCAGTGATGGGGGGAAGAGACTGATGATCCTCACTGATGGGGCAAGAGACTGATGATCCGCAGTGATGGGGGGAGAGACTGATGATCCTCAGTGATGGGGGAAGAGACTGATGATCCTCAGTGATGGGGGAAGAGACTGATGATCCTCAGTGATGGGGCAAGAGACTGATGATCCTCAGTGATGGGGGGAAGAGACTGATGATCCTCAGTGATGGGGCAAGAGACTGATGATCCTCAGTGATGGGGCAAGAGACTGATGATCCTCACTGATGGGGCAAGAGACTGATGATCCTCACTGATGGGGCAAGAGACTGATGATCCTCGGTGATGGGGAAAGAGACAGATGATCCTCAGTGATGGGGGGAGAGACTGATGATCCTCACTGATGGGGCAAGAGACTGATGATCCTCACTGATGGGGGGAGAGACTGATGATCCTCAGTGATGGGGCAAGAGACTGATGATCCTCACTGATGGGGGGAGAGACTGATGATCCTCAGTGATGGGGCAAGAGACTGATGATCCGCAGTGATGGGGGGAGAGACTGATGATCCTCAGTGATGGGGCAAGAGACTGATGATCCGCAGTGATGGGGGGAGAGACTGATGATCCTCACTGATGGGGCAAGAGACTGATGATCCTCACTGATGGGGGGAGAGACTGATGATCCTCAGTGATGGGGGCAAGAGACTGATGATCCTCACTGATGGGGCAAGAGACTGATGATCCGCAGTGATGGGGGGAGAGACTGATGATCCTCAGTGATGGGGAAAGAGCCTGATGATCCTCAGTGATGGGGGAAGAGACTGATGATCCTCGGTGATCTTTAGTTTTCAAACCTAACCGATAAACTAGGTTAATATTAGCCTTCAGTACCAGCACTGGCAAAGTACATTCACCTTAGCAACCGCTCGAAAACAAATAATCTTAGGAAAATGTAGAAAACAGCGTCTTACTAGGAACTGCTTTCTCAGGGCCATCAGCTTTACTTTGAAGTATTTGGGACCTCATCTAAGCAAATATCCGCTTGCTCAAGTCTCTGAACTGAATTCCCAAATCCAACTTCTATATTAACTCTCTCATTTTCTTTCTCCCCTGTTCCGGCATCTCCGATTGCTAAAGCAGAAACCTCTTCGGCAAATAAACACACAAACACACGCGAAGCAGAAGCCTACCCGCTGCTGCTCTCTCATCAGGTCTGATCAATGCTCTGATTACATCTCTACATCTGATGATTTGAAATCCATTGCATTGCTCACCTACTTTATTCCTGGGTGTAGGAGTGCTTCATGCGAAATAAAAGAAACTGATAATGATGATGACTGTGGATTGAGAGGCTGCTCAGTGACTGGGGGAGAGGCTACTGAGTGACTGGGGGAGAGGCTACTCAGTGACTGGGGGAAAGGCTACTGAGTGACTGGGGGAGAGGCTACTCAGTGACTGGGGGAGAGGCTACTCAGTGACTGGGGGAGAGGCTACTCAGTGACTGGGGGAGAGGCTACTGAGTGACTGGGGGAGAGGCTACTGAGTGACTGGGGGAGAGAGGCTACTGAGTGACTGGGGAGAGAGGCTACTGAGTGACTGGGGGAGAGGCTACTGAGTGACTGGGAGAGAGGCTACTGAGTGACTGGGGAAGAGAGGCTACTGAGTGACTGGGGGAGAGGCTACTGAGTGACTGGGGGAGAGGCTACTGAGTGACTGGGTAATGAAAAGACCGGGCTATAACCGGTGAAGTAATGGGGAAAATGGGAAGCCTGGGAAATGGGAAAAAGTAACCCAAGTTTACCGCCTTTACAAAAGCCAGTCTGTAGGTTTGGATAAAGTGCTATCTTTGAGCTATGCCGACCCACAGAGGACCAGACTGTGAGACTCGGGAAAGATCGGAAAAGAGCAAAAGTAAAAAAAGTAAAAGGCACCTCTTCCTATTCCCATATCACTGCGAAAGTAATCCAATTTCTTCCCCAAAATATATTCCTCAGCATTCGCTCAAGAAAGAGCGACAAAGTCACAGCCGCCGACTGGGCTCAGCACTAATTGGTTTCGCCTCGGAGTTGCAGCAGCTCGTCCCCTATTTATAAGCTGACTAGAACATTCGTATATTGCCACTAATATAATAGTAATAAATTTAATTATTGCGACACTCCTACGCAGCTTAGTTGACAACCTTAGTTGCTTAACTAGTTACGAACAACTTTGAATAAATAGGCTTTTTATACAGATACGCTTATTAGTACTTGCCATGGAAACGTGGCATACAGAAACTAAAAGTATAACTGGATATTTATCAGTAATCTTTCCCCTGTTAATGTGATCCAATTATATCTTTGTGTTTTATGGCACACTTTTTCTGGCTCACTGTCTGGTTGTTTGCCTGTCTCTGTCTGTCTGTTTGCCTGTCTGTCTGTCTTTCTTTGTTTGTCTGTCTGTTTGCCTGTCTGTCTGTCTTTCTTTGCCTGTCTGTATTTCTTTGTTTGTCTGTCTGTTTGCCTGTCTGTCTTTCTTTCTTTGTCTGTCTGTCTGTTTACCTGTCTGTATTTCTTTGTTTGTCTGTCTGTTTGCCTGTCTGTCTGTCTTTCTTTGTCTGTCTTTCTTTGTCTGTCTGTCGGTTTGCCTGTCTGTCTTTCTTTGTTTGTCTGTCTGTTTGCCTGTCTGTCTTTCTTTGTTTGTCTGTCTGTTTGTCTGTCTTTCTTTGTCTGTCTGTCTGTCTGTTTGCCTGTCTGTCTTTCTTTCTTTGTCTGTCTGTTTGCCTGTCTGTCTGTCTTTCTTTGTCTGTCTGTCTGTCTGTTTGCTTGTCTGTCTTTCTTTCTTTGTCTGTCTGTTTTCCTGTCTGCCTGTCTTTCTTTGTCTGTCTGTCTTTCTTTGTGCCTGTCTGTCTTTCTTTCTTTGTCTGTCTGTTTGCCTGTCTGCCTGTCTTTCTTTGTCTGTCTGTCTTTCTTTGTCTGTCTGTCCGTCTGTCTATGTGTCTGTCCACGTGTCTGTCCGTCTGTCTATGTGTCTGTCCACGTGTCTGTCTGTCTGTCTGTCCATCTGTCTATGTGTCTGTCCACGTGTCTGTCTGTCTGTCAGCCTGCAATGCGCTGATAACAGGCTTTTATCTGTATGTATGTAGTTCACTGTAGCTGTCTCCCTCAAATTTAAGTTCACGATTGACAAACAAGACTGAAACAGACAAGCGCAGGCTCTTAGTGGGGAACTGAAAGCAAAGGACAGGCATAGAGAGCAGAAGCGAGTACAGACTAAGGGAAGCAAGCGCAAGGGACAGAGGGAGAATTGGCAGTAGGCCTGCACTGGGGCCCATCACGCATCCCATGATCTGCATATTTGAAAGCGATCTAAATTTAAGTGGGCGGGGGAACTGGATAAAAACGGGCAGGATATTGGGATAAAAAGCAGTCAAAGCTACAGGCATTAAGCCGAACTAATGCTGTGCAAATCGCAAACAGTGGCCATTAGCGAATTTTATAATCTAATAATCACAATTTAATGACTTCCACAAATTCAGAATTTGTTGCTATGCAAAATTATATAGTACGCCACTATTTTCTGGCGGGCCAATTTACTTGGTCGATGGGGGACTGAGGGAAGTCAAATTGAAATTTTGCCAAAATACAAATACACTGCGTGGCTGTCTCAGAGTTGACAGTGTATTAGCCACATCATTAGCCACTGCATTAGCCACATCATTAGCCATATCATTAGCCACATGCATTAGCCATATCATTAGCCACTGCATTAGCCATATCATTAGCCACTGCATTAGCCATATCATTAGCCACTGCATTAGCCATATCATTAGCCACTGCATTAGCCATATCATTAGCCACTGTATTAGCCATATCATTAGCCACTGCATTAGCCATATCATTAGCCACTGCATTAGCCATATCATTAGCCACTGCATTAGCCACTGCATTAGCCATATCATTAGCCACTGCATTAGCCATATCATTAGCCACTGCATTAGCCACTGCATTAGCCACTGCATTAGCCATATCATTAGCCACTGCATTAGCCATATCATTAGCCACTGCATTAGCCAAATCATTAGCCACTGCATTAGCCATATCATTAGCCACTGCATTAGCCATATCATTAGCCACTGCATTAGCCATATCATTAGCCACTGCATTAGCCATATCATTAGCCACTGCATTAGCCATATCATTAGCCACTGCATTAGCCATATCATTAGCCACTGCATTAGCCACTGCATTAGCCACTGCATTAGCCATATCATTAGCCACTGCATTAGCCACTGCATTAGCCACTGCATTAGCCATATCATTAGCCACTGCATTAGCCATATCATTAGCCACTGCATTAGCCATATCATTAGCCACTGCATTAGCCATATCATTAGCCACTGCATTAGCCATATCATTAGCCACTGCATTAGCCATATCATTAGCCACTGCATTAGCCACATCATTAGCCACTGCATAAGCCACATAATTAGAAACAGCATAACTCATCATTAAATTAGTCCCATCAGTAGACACATTATTAGTCATTATTATTAGACACTAAATTACTCATTATAAGTCACTCCATTAGCCATACAATCAGTCAACACAAGCTGCCCAACACAAGGCACTCACCAACATCGTCAATAAGGATATTCTCCGGCTTGAGATCCCTATACACGATGCGCATGCCGTGCAGATGCTCCAAGCCGCAGGCGATCTCCGCAGCGTAAAACACCGCCCTGGCCTCCTCGAAGCCGCCCGCGTGACCGCCGCCGCCGGCCCCCTTGGCACCGTTAGACGGCTCGTGATAAGTCATATTGTGAATGTGAAATTTCAAATCGCCGCCATTCATAATGGTCAGTACAAGGCAGAGAGCGTCTTTAGTTTCGAATGCGTAGGCGAGACTGACCTGTCGGCAATGAGAGCGAGGATTGAGAAATTATACATTCCTAATTTGGTTCAGCAGGGCATGACGG